>JAVJIF010010718.1:0-143253 GCA_038442645.1 Agave tequilana
AAATGTTGGAAAATGGTTAGAAAATGGTTGTCATGAAGATAATTAAGTGGAATATAACTAGTTTGTTCAATTAATTGTTTAAAATTATGTTAGAAATAATTTTTACAAAATGGTTGCCATGAACAAATTAATATTCAAAAATGTTAGAAGATGGTTGTCATGAATATAATTAGGAGAATATAACTAGTTTTTTTATTAGTTTAGACTTCGTTAAAAGCAATTTTTAAATTTTTTATACAAAATGGTTCTCATGAATTAATTAATTTTAGGAAATGTTAGAAAATGATTAAAATAGTTTTTATGAATATATTTAAGTAGAATATAACTTTTTTTAGACTAATTGTTTAAACTTTGTTAGAAGCAAATGTTAAATTTTTGATATAAAATGGTTGCCATTATATAATTAAATAATTAATTATTGGAAATGTTAGAAAATGGTTTGTCATGATATAATTAACTAGAATATAATTAGTTTGTTAGGTTAACTGTATAATGATCTCTTGTAAATACCTTATTAATTTATGTCCTTTGCACCAACTGCTTTTTGTCCAAATGTGATTCAAATTTCATAATTATTTAAAAATATATGTCAAAATGCTACTAATTATCTGAATACTTTTTAATATTTAAATTTTTTTAATAAAAAATTGATCTAGATCGATATCACTGAGATGAAATGGTTGGTTTCTGATACCTAAAAGTGAGCCATTTCGATTCTGATTCCGAGATTTCTAACCATGATACTAAGTTGTTCACTAACAGCCTGGCACAATATTCTCTTTGCTTGAAGTTTTTTCTGCCACATTTTTCTAGGAAGGTTGCATTTTCTGTGAATGAATTTTTAATATTGTACATTTTTCCGTCATCTTTTCTTTTTGGGTAATTACAATTCCAAACATTTGGTCTATGTCAAATGCTCTTGGAAATAACCCTCATAGCCATCATAGCACCAAGTTAATAGTCCAGCCAATTATGTTCTTGTACTTAGATTATAGTTGTAAGTATCATTTGGTTGGCTGGGTAGTGGTTAGTGGATTCCTAAGGATGCATGTCTTCCTACTTTTTGTTGTGTTTAGATGTCTTCTTCTTTCGTATGGACACTATCTAACTGCCTTTGATGTTTGTAGTTGTGCACAAAGGAGAAAAAGGAAAAAAATTCTCTCGAATGGTTTTTTGTAAAGATAAAGAGAAGATTGTGCATCCAATTAGGGTGATGCTCTTATTTTAATAACATAGAAACAATATATGTCCTAATAGAAACTAAAAACTAGAAAAATAATTGAGAAAACTCTAGTTTTAGTAATATTACATTACTATTTTTTCTGATACTCTAGTACTCCCCCTCAACTAGAATATAGATGTCAATCATGTTTAACTTGCTACAAGAAGAAAAATCTTTCTATACAAAACTTGTAAAAATCACAAGAATGGTAACTAGATGTAACAAACTAAGTGATTATTAATTGTTGCCACCATCAGAGACAAAGTGAAGTCCACTTTAGTGTATTTTGTCCTCTTATGAAAAACAGAATTGTTAGTGATGCAGTTAGCAACTTGATTATCATAATGTATTACATAGAAACAATATATGACCCAGGACCAAGATGAAATGAGAAGAGATTGAATCCACGTCAACTCACTGGTGTACGAGTTGTGTACTCTACCTCAGGTCCTTGGGACTAGAGCAAGCAATAACACTTCTTACTTTTTTATGTCACTTAATTACATCTAACAAAAGCAACTAGTTGTAGAATGCAACTAAGAGGATCATCCTCCCATCAACGTTTGATTGACTCATAATATCCAAATGAGAAGAAGGTCGATAATATAACCCCAAATTAAGAGCCCCCTTAAAATACCACAAGATACGACTAGTAGCAGTCCAACGAACGTGACAGAGACTCTGCATGTACCTAACACACTGATAGAAAAGGTGAATTAGGTTGAGCCACCATCAAGTGAACCATTACCGATCAATCAATATTTGGTCCTCGGTCAACAAGAGGCTTTCCTAAGTGTTGATCGAACGAATATTAGAATAATGGTTTGGATCCTTACATAAATATTTCTTTCAATAAATCAAATAAATCAGTATGGTATTTCTGTTGAGACAAAGAAAGACCTTCTTAGACCAACAACTTCGATCCCAAGAAAATATTGCAATATATCAAGAGCTTTTATAGGAAAATGAGAACTCAATAAGGTTCCATTGAACAATACATTAATAATCATCTTCAATGGTAGCAGTCATCTCTTCCATCAACGACCCATCATAGCATTACTATAATATTTTGAAAGAGCCGGAGACCGAGCAGTGGCAAAATTAAAGCATGTAGGGCATAAATGAGAGAAAATTTATGCACAAATTTCTGATACAAGAATGAATACCTTTTTGAAGGGATTATACATAGCTCGGAGTCTTTAGTAGAAGAAACTGACAGAGTGGGTAGACCAACAGAATCAGTAATAGACTTACTTTAGCCGTTGGTAACCTTAAGCTGAGACGGGTCTTCAGGCTCGAGTGGTATTGGAAGTGGAGAAACAAGAGTACTAGAAGTAGAAGAAGTAAGATTGAATTATCCTTATACTACTCTACAAGTTTCTATGTCCAAAACATGTCTGTCCATCATCACATAGACAAATTTGTGGGGCTGAATAGTCTGAATGCCAACGAAAAGGTGGCCACTCCAATAAATCTTAGCCCAAACTTTCACTCTATCCACCATGTAATCAACTGACTGATTGAGCCAACTTGGTTAGATTCATGCAACTTACTGACACAATGTAGACCCTTAGCCAACCCAGGTGAATCAAGGTTGAGTTGAGTCAAATAAGTTAGGATTTAGCTGTAGTACAACTTACAAAACCAATCCAGGACCCTTGTGCAACACGGTTTAATTCTGCTTAGGCTGAGTCAACTAAAGTTGGAGTTAGATTTTATCCACCTGATGTCAGTTTGCATCTCTTCAATGCAACCCCAGCCCTTACCAACAAGGGTTCGAGGATGGGCCAAGTCAAGTAACATTACATGCACAGGGATCTCATTGAGGTTCAGAGTTATGTAATTGTGAACTACACCATATGACCACACTTGTAGAAAGATATAAAACTAGGCTTTAAGAAATTCATTTAAAACTAGGGTTTAAGATTCTTTGGAAGTTCATTATGTCTTATAAATTTAATGATGGATTGGAGCATGATTTTGGACATTTAAATGTAATTATGACATAGCCATGTGTAGTTGTTAGAAATATAGTTTTACATGTTTACATCGATGATCACTATTCTAGACACGTACATGCATGTGTTTCGTTACTATATTTTCACGAAATCACCAACTTCACGCATCATAATATCAGAATCATAAATGCAAATGCACAAGTAAGGCTTATAGAATTATAATTGACAAAACGATAATTCGTTTGGCAAGCATCTATTTTGCACAGACATAGACACGGGAAATTGATACGTGAATAGGCACAATCTTAAACCTAAGGTATGATACGTGCTCAAGCTTAATAACAAAAAATTGTATGAATACAATTTCATATGAACTCTAAATTCCTAATCATAAAATTATGAAAACTAAATACTACCATAACAAAATTCAATTTTTTCTAATATGCCTTAAGGTTAAGGCCAGATACGTGTCGTACATGTCTGACACGCATCCACCTAGTATATTTGCACGTGTCGGTGCAGATATTATCGCATGAATATAGCAGCATCCAGCATGTCTTAGTGCATCATGGGTAAGAATGAAGGTGAGAAGTAAAATGCATCACAACTATAATGAGTACCCCAAAATTTCAAGTATCATTTGAACTTGTTCTTAAAATGATAATGGGAAATGGGTGAACTTTGAAGCCAAGATGTTTTAGAACATTTTATGTTACCTTGTTTCGTGTTGGTTTGAAGTCCAAGTAATGACATCTTCATTTCTTCCTACTTATATCTATATATTCCCACTTTACTTGTATAATACACGTTCCTGCTTTTTGTGGCACTTTGCATGCATCTGGTCCGCAGGCTTGCAAATGCATCGAGGAATTTCCTGCAACTGTTCTTATAAAAAAATTCACGTGTCATATAATCTGCTATTCCTTTCTTATTGAGTTTTCCTTTGCAAAACAGCAACTGGATGGGGCCAAGCTTGGTGGTGCAAATCTGCTTGAGCCATCAGATGACTAGGGCCCATGATGTTCAATGTGTATACATGAACAATGCTTGTCAAAGAACCACAACTGGGACGTTTCATCTTCTGACGCAAGTGATTCATAGAGTCTGCATTTGCCTCACATGTACCTGTGCATCTCCTTCGTGTTGTTTTAAGTTTCTCCACTGTATCTTATATTGAAGATTGGTAGCTTTTAAGATATCCATCATAATATGCATTGTGAGGCTTACTGTAACTTCTGCTGCATGATATATATGAAAGGTTCGAGGGTATTGTGTAAAATCAGGTCCAATTTTTGTGGACTATTCATCTTTAACTCTTTGAAAATGTAACCATTGAGACCTGACTGAGTGGTAGAAGGATTGGGCTGTGAAATAGGAGGTCTCAGGTTCAAGATCGGGCTATGGCTTTTATTCCCACCAAAAAAAAAAGAAGGAATAATGCTTTTAGAGAGTTGGCAAGAAAGTTTTTATTTATTGGGCAGTTTACAGATTTTGTTCAAAGGTTTTGCTTGCCTGTAGATGGAGACTGGAAGGAGATTGTCACCTAGTGGTTTGATTTGTGCAGCTTATTTCCCTGGTGGTGTTAAAGAGAAGCATGCATTCACATTTGTAAAAACTTAATAACGGCCCATACAGGGGATTGTGTTTCAATGAACTAAAATGTATTTAATTATCAAAATGTTGTAGCTAGATTAGTCTAAGATTATACAAATATTTTACAGTTGCTTACTACAATCTAAGATGAGAATTTTTGCCAGCGACCTGTGATGCCTCATATTTTGCCTTTCAGCATGTAAGTTTCAGAAACTGCAGTTTTCTTGCCTGAATGCTATATCCAGTTCGAATGCGATGATTGATAATGCCATTATTGTAGTTGTTTGCTACTCCAAAAGGTTTCAAGAAAATCAGGGTTTTTATTTCCTTTAGCGCTTCATGGTCCTCGTTTCCATGCCCAGAAAGCAAGGTCTCATTTGTTAAGCCTGTTCATATTGTTATTTTAATGGCAATAAGCTACATATCGTTGTGTTTTTTTAATCATAAAGCTACAGCCTGGTCTGAAATCAGTCTTGCTTGCAAAATAATCAAAAGGAGTAATAAAAGAAAGCACCTTTAAAATAGAAAGCTTTATTTACGATCAGCCATGAGGTCACTTGAGGATATTATTGTGCACATTGCACTGTTACTCAGCCTGCATAAAGTTTATGACAAACTTAATTGAGTAAATATTTTTAGTTATACACCAATTACTATACAAGTCTTTCTGTCTCCCACACATAGGTTGGTAGAAATACTTCATAAAATTATACATTTTGTTAACATAAACATGGCATTTGGTGCATAATTGACCAGCATTTCTTGGTATGTTCCCCTATTGACCCATCCCAGTGCCTCTATGGCTGCATTTTTCGCTGCTCGTTGCTTGCTCTTCTTCGGTTTGCCCACAAAACTGCATTCCCTGAACTCAACCAGAGCTCTGAACTCGATGGTCTTCAGATGTTTTGTCTTGTACTTTGGTGAACTGTGACCCGCTCTTGTGAGTAAGGTCTGGAGCAAGCTCCTTTGGGTTTGTCCCATTCTTCGCAATTTTGTTCTTGTTATCGGTGTTGCAACTGGGTGATCCTGGTCCTCTTGTTTTCACGGCCACGCCACACACACAACCCTACCTTCATATAGGTCCGCAGTGTTGAGATCCTGCCCAAAAGCATTAGGTATTATCCTCCTTGTGTCTGTCTGCAATGGGATCTTGAGGCTGCAGTCATATCAGCTATTTTGTTAGTTAAATTCTAAGTATAATTAATCCAGACTGCATGATGCCAGTGGGCATATTGGATTATGCAACAGTTATAACAGGAAAGCAAAACAAAAAAAAGGATTCCAGGACTGGAACTTCAGATTCCTCCAGGGAGTTCCATTTATGCTCAGAATAATTCATATGCACCATACTTTATTTATATTAATAACTTCTGCTCATTACTGCTTCAAGATACAAGATCGACAATGGTATTTGTTTTTTCATATCGCTGCTCATGTCATGATGGTTCTTTATGCGTGCATTATTAGTTAGTGCCATACAACAACAAATAGCCTTTATTCATTCCAATTCTTTGGGTTGGCTACTTAGTATCGCCATGTCAATTAACTACTACTCGTGTAAAGACTTGGCTAAATTTCTCAATGCTATTGTAGGGTCAGTTTCTGACTTTCTTGAGATCATGACACGTGTCATCTAGCCTCAAACAAGCGCATGCCACGTGGCCGCTTCCAGAACCCTAAACTGGAGCCCTTATCTAACTCAAATTCCGAGCAGTGCAGATAGTTAGAAGGAAGAAATAAATTTAGGTACGAGTCTATCTCCAAGTCAAATCTCCATTTGAACTCGATAGTTATAGTTCGGGAACAGATCTACCACATTTACAGCTGGACACAGACTACCAGTTAAAGAGAAACACTCATTCAACCAATTCAATTAGGATGTTCGGCTTTTATCGCCTCTGAGATAAACGATTAATATTTAAACAAAACTGAATTCTGAAGCCTTATCTCACAGACACTATCTATATAAGTAGTAGATCCATTCCAACGTGAGAAGACGACCAATTGAGCACAGAAATCCTAGCACACTAGAAAACCATTATTGTAATCGCCATTATCACAGTGGAATCTCTCTCCGTGATTTTTCCTTTTACGTTTTCTATATAAATTTTGTGTTTGTGTTAGTTTTTCTGAGATTTGCTTTACCTATCTCCATAATTTTGATACGTGATTAAATTTTATAGAAAATTGCCTACAGCATTTTGTACTTTCATTGAGATCTCTGAATCCATACTCAGGATTGTCCCCTCTTTTCAAAACTCTAACCCTTCCTCAAAATAACCTCGCACTATTGATATGAAGAACGTTACCAGGCCACAGCGCTGCCCCCACCACTCCAAAAGAAAAAGGGAAAGCTACTGAAGCATCCAAGCCCGCAGATCGCCAGACTAATCTATCCAACATCTATATCCATGACAATGAAAACTCCCACTAATCCTCTGCCACACACACAGAGGGTGCTGGCTGCTGAACCCGAGCCCTAGCACACCAGCGAGCAACTCCACCAGATGCTCTCAACCTGAAGAAGCAAAATGGAGGATTAGCAAGCCGAGATGATTCAGCTTCACGAGACGGCTACTCTTGAAAAAGATTTAGCAGCTCGTATCCGGACTCGACTATTCAAACAAGTCGATACACTGCAGAAGCGTAGTCTTCCCGTACCGCCGAAGAAAGAGCCCGGACTCCCCCGTCACCGCAGCGTGACCGGGAATCCGCGAATCCACCGGCAACTCAAAGCACGACCGATCAGAGACCTACGATGATGATGACCGTACCGAGGACTCAGGGCATTCCCGAACCTCGAGGTTCCCTCGCATAAAGGATATCGCGGATTTAGTTCAGAAGCCGCTCATCAATCATGCCCTCCTTCTCCCTCAGGGCCTCACGATGGTCGTCCAACAGCTCGACAATAAGCACAACATTCTAAGGTAAAAACATGAGTCGGAGGGATAAAAAAGTTTGAGCTAAAGATATGGCAACGTGATGTTTACCTGAAGACCTCAGTCTTCAGGCGCCGCCTCTGGTCCTTCAAGAGCAGAGCCTTGATTTCATCAAGCCCTTCAAGGAAGTCACTATATTCAAGAGCAACCTCTATATCTCCCCTCCGGAGATATAACCTAAATGGAGGCATCTCGGTGGGCCTCTCTAATGACAGCTCCAGAGACTCAATAGCAGCTTCCGAAGAACCAGCATCATCGGCAGCCCTTGTGCGGCCTCCGACGGTGAGGGTTTCAACATATTCCACCGCCTTGGACCTAGGAGAAGACTCGGCTCACTCCTAGCTAGAGTAAGAGGCGACGTTCTCTCCACTTCAACATCAGAGGACAACTCTACGGCGGTGGTCGCCTCCATAATTCCCCGAGAATATCAAAAACAAGAGAATCTGCTCGAGCCCCCGAGTTTATAGGCTCATAGCGCCTTATCCGAGTTGTCCATCCTCAGAGGGCTGCCTCGAAGCGGCGATCGAACCAGCAGGCACGTCTAACATCAACTCCGCCATCGCCTCCTCATCCATCAGACTCATCTAGTCGAGCCTGATTCTCTTCTGTAAAAGAGAAAAAAGTATAAAAAATAGACCCATCAGATAGAAAGCTAAAGGAAGCGGAACTTACCTCAAGACACGAAGAGGTGAGGATTGAGCTAGGGTCATCTTCTCTTGGTAGGAACCATCTGACCTGGACCCTTGACCTGCTGAGGCCAACAGCTGGGGACTCTTCTCTGATGCGGGGGACCATGGCTCAGCGGTGGGCTGATTCTTGCCTGAAGTAGGCGCCTTAGGAAGAATTGGGGGCACATCAGGAGGTTGGGGTATAATAGCCAACTCCAGTTGCCGTGATCCCGATCGATGGCCGTCAGCTTCCGCAACTTCGTCTCGATATCAATGGTGGCAAAGTCCCTCCAGGGGGGACGGGGCCCAAGTTTTAGACAACCGGAATGGCACCAAGCTCATCCTCAATTCATCTTCTCACGGATCGGACACCCGGATCATGGTATCTCGCATGTCGTGGTTGTTGTCGACCATATTAACGATAATCTTATTAACCCCGCTTTGGGGGACAAAGTACGAGCATCTTGAAGGATCCTCGTTAGCGCGTATGATATACAGAAGACCTCATACTGGCACGCCTCAGGAGCGTACAAAGCACAGAGGGCCTCGAACCCTAATATTGCATGCCAGGCCACCGCCGACAACTGAGTGAGTGCGACCCTGTAAAAAGTCAGAACACTGCAGACGAACCTCGTTATCAGCAGTTTCAACCCCAGCGCCAAGACGTGGGATGCATATATAGACCATCAGTAGGCGGAGCCTTAGAAAAATCAAACACCATGGGGACAAAACTCAACTTTGATCCCTGGGTTCAACTGAAAGCCAAACTTCGCCAGATAACAATCCACCTCCTCTTGATTACGTAGCTTGGAGGTTTTCGGATCAAAGTCCATCCTGATTCTGGTACTATGGGAAGCTCTCTTCCCCTTTTCCTGCACCGTGGCCTTTCTTTTACCCATACCACTGGACGAACTAGACTTCTCTCCCTTCTTTGTCACAATAGAAATGAGAAAAATGATTGAGATCTGAGAACCAGAGTATCCGAAGAAGACAAAAAAGAAGAAGAAGACGCAAAGATTTAAGGAAAAGGCCCAAGGTTCTAGAACATTGCCTTCAAACCCTAGGGGAATGAACAGTCGCTTGATCAGGGCCCTATACGTATTACGACAGATCAGATTAAAATCGTCACTTTAGATACGCAGTAACCATCTCGAGCGTTGTATCCCATAAAAGTGACGATAACCTGATCAACGTTGTAGCAGATGTGACACAAATTTAAGGCTCTAGCAGCCTGTAGAGCCACGCATGCCACTGACAGACAAGAACAGAAGCAACAGTGATTGACCCGAATCCAGGCCCAGAGTTCCCTTCTCTTTCTATTCTTCTTCTCTCTCAGAGTTCTCGGGAACCTATAACTTCCGAGGGAAGATTCCTAACCCCCTCCAAAGAGAGAGAAGCATAGGGGGCATCTGAAATGGTCAGTTTTCAACCTCTTTGAGATCACGCCACATGTCTATCTGCACCAAACATACGCGCGACACTTAACAGCTTCCAGAACCTCTGGTCGGGAGTCCTTATCTAATTCAAACTCCAAATGATTTAGGTAGCTAGAAGAAAGAGATAGAATCAGTTGTGAGAAACTCTATCTCTAAGTCAAATCTCTATTTGAACTCAGCAGTTGCAGCTCGAGAACAGATCGACCACATCAACAACTGGACGCAGGCCACCAAATAAAGATGCATTCTCATCAAATCAATTCAAACCTGAAGTTCAACTCTAACCGCCTCTGAGATAAGTGATCAAGTATTTAAACATCTTATCCAATATATACTACTTGTATAAATAGTAGATCCCTTCAAACGTGAAAAAGAACGATTAATTGAGCCCAGAAACTCTAGCAAACTAGAAGATCACCATTATAATAGCCATTATTATAGTGGAATCTCTCTCCCTCTCTCCGTGATTTTTTTCCTTTCGAGTTTTTCACGTAAGTCTATGTGTTTGTGTCAGATTTTCTGTGATTGAATTTTCTCATCTTCATAAATTTGGTGCATGAATTTATTTCTTAAGAAATTATCCACAATATCTATGTAGGGCTCCAGGCGAGATGATATTGTACCTTGATTTAAGAACATAACGAACGCCTTGAAGAGTAGTAATGCATCCATCATGAGAACAAAACTGAATTGTTCCTTTGCCAATCACCTTGCTCGTAGCAGAGTTCCCTATGAAGACCTCTTCCCTTGATCTGAAGTGTATGAGGAGAACATATTCTTATCAGAACTAATATACTGTGAATATCCAGAGTCAATAATCTATCTATTTTTATTATTGACTGATCTGTCTGCAACAGATAAAATGTCACAGTTCAGCCAGTTCAGTGACATTAGCATCTTGTTAATTTTTCTTGCAGTCCAACAATCAGCTCTAATGTGCCCCTTCTTGTGACACCAGTTGCACACCAAATTCTTGTGTTTTGGTTTACCCGTGAAACTTTCATTATTACTCTTCTTCTTTGTAAAGTGAGCTTGTCTTAATCATCGCGATGAGACTCATCCATCAATTTATTATCATTTTGTTCTTGTTGAGTAGATGATCCTTGACCTCATTGACCTTGATAGTTGATTTGCCTCCATAGATGATAGCTTCTCTAAAGCTCTTATATGAAAAAGGTAAAAAACATAGTAATAAAAGTGATTGATTATCATCTTCTATCTTAACTTCTATCTTATCTAAATCATTATTAATAGAAAAAACTTTATAATGTGAGACTTGATATGTGTACCATCATGCATGTGGAGAAGAAAGAAACGCTGCTTCAGAGTCAACTGATTCACTAATGACTTCATTAGATAATGATCCTGAAATCATTCCCACAGTGAGGATATTATTTTCTCCGAAGAAAACTCATCCAACACTTCGTCTGTCAAACAGAGTTGAATAGTCGTCAAGACTTTCTCATCCAACTCCTGCCAAGTTTCTTCCTTTATATTTTAGGATTTTTCTCCTTCCTGATAATGCTTTCTTCAACCCACTCTGAGTTAGGATGGTGTTCATTCTAATCTGTCACTCGCTTAAACTGATGACAATATCGAACTTCTGAATATCGAACTTGATGGCAGACATCTTCACGTTGGCCTTGCTCTCATATCACTTGTTGCAAAACGGGCTGATATGCTTTGATACCAGTTATGGATCGGCACAGTGAAAAGACAGGATCGCCGGGCAACGATAAGAAGAAGAGGTAAGATATTCTAAAGTAGAAAAAGTCAACACACAATTTAACATGATTTCACCAATCAAACAAATTGTGTGTACGTCCATGGAAGAAAGGGAGAGACTTTTTTAAACTTTGGGGGAATACAATAAGAAATACTTACACTTCTAGCTAAGAAAATTACAAGTCCTTTGATGGCCGCCTATGACAGTGAACCCTTATAGTTAAAACTTCTCTCACGAATCTTTTGCTTTTTTCTTATTTTTCTCTTATGTATTGAAGGTCACTCCTAAGGGGTTATTTAAAGACCATAAGACCATTCTAGTCCTACAAACTTCATCAATACGAATAACACCGCCTTAAAGAAAAAGAAAACTCGAATCCAATTAGAACTGAAAACAGAACATGAAAGAAAACTGCCAGCATGACGATTAGTCGACTAGTTAAGATAATTAGTCGACTAATTTTTCCATTAGTAGACTATACAGTTAACTATTGAGATGTATCCACTCTCTGTTTGTGTCATTAGTCGTCTACTGAGATGTCATTAATTGACTAATTCTTCATTAGTCGACCACCCTTGGCCATGAGTCGAGTAGCATGTGTACCAACTATGCAAAGTTGTCCTTTCTTGATCTCTAAAGCTTCGTCTACCTTCATGATATATTCTAGTCACAATCCTAACAGTTACCTCATTCAAATTACAGTCTCCCAACAACCTTCTCGGCAAAATACCACTGGTACAAAAAAGCAGATGGGTATTTTTTTTTTCCCTTTCATTCCCTCTAATCGAACTTTGTAGCCAACCTACCACAAAAACTATTGTTGTATGGAAACTAGAAGAAAAGGTTCTATAACTATCATTTCCCAGTATGGACATGATATATTATGAATCATACTAATCCTAAGTAATTAAGGCATACTGTTTCACCAAGATTATCCCCTCTTTCTGCAGAAACTCTTTCTGAAACTGCCATAGCAGATATTTTTTGAGATTGACTACACGTGATGTTGCAGAATGCTCCATGACCAGATTCTATCTCAGATTCTAATACATATTGAGGAAGTTGGGTTGTGTTGCGGCATCCAGTTTACCCAGATCTCACTATAACCTGTCAAGGGAAAACAAGCTCAAATGTGAATACAAACTTAATCAATACTGTTGGCAAAACCTTACCAATATCATACATGTCATGGCAAAATTTGAATGAAAAACAGCGTGACAACATTGCAAAGTCATAATTTGCGAGTTTTCTCATATTCTTCAGATGAAGCTAAATGAAACAAGAGGAGCCCATTGCTCCAAAAGTGGCAAAAGATTTACACCTTGTCAAAGCAAACTAAGAATTAGATGCAGAGGCATTGTAATCGAGACCATATCACTCCAAAAAGTTCTGGATACAATTACTTGTCAAGGAAAACCACAACTGCAGTAATTTATAAAACGCCTTATTAAACTTCAAAGACCAACCAGATAAAGGATAGACACCCCTCAACCAAATTTGGCAAATTCAAAGGATGAGTACAATGTAAGTACCCCTTCTTGTGAGACTAACAGTGTGTTAGCCCTGAGAAAAACTTGGTTCTCATAGTCTCACAAACGTTTGGTTTGACAGCTCTCAAACTCCAATGTATTCAATAATAAATAACAGAATAATTAAGAACAGGACTCCTGTGATAATGTAGTGGTCACCATGACAAATGTATAGTAGAGTTTCTACTCTTTGGAAACCTAGATTTCCACTTCTTCTTTGAAACACAATGTAGAAAGTTGTCCTATACAAATGTTGGGCCAATCATTATGGAAACTAGTGGATATTTAAGTATGGTGAAACTCGGAAAAGGGCCCCCTATTTTCCCAATTTGTACTCCATAGTTGGGTCTCCACTAGCCAAACAATAGCCTAAATGAATCCCTTCATCGTTATCAATGAACACCTTTTGGTCATATATTCCTTGTTACTAGGAACACCTGCTTATGTGTTCAATAACATATAGAATCGTGTTTTTCGAAGATGGAGATGTGGTTGAGGATCTACAAAAGCACTGCAAAACTGCAACTGAGCATATTGCTACTTGTTCTTTACACACACCAATAAAGTGCATATCATACTTCTTGCTCTCTACAATACTACCGGAAGTTTCATAAGTATTCCAATCATATGCTACATTCCATAACAAGAGTTACATTAATCAGTATGTGCACTTCTCAGCAGCATCTGAGAGCTTTATGTCCTTACTAATCCCCCACTCTCACTAAAGACTTGTACAAATAAAAGAAATATTAAGATGATCTATGAAAGGCAAGTTTTACCACTGTCATAGTTCCTGAAAAATTACCGATCTCATCCCCCAACCACCAATAAAATTGAACCTGAATTACAAATCCATTTCTTTGATTAGAAGTCACTTTATTTGATGCTTAACTTTGTGAATCTTCTTTCCAAACAATCTCGATGACCATCCAATTCCATCCGTGCATCTCTTAACAAAAAAAAGCCCTCACTAGAATATGGTTCTGGAAGAAGCTAATGATGTAATCCTCAATATTCTTTTTCCTTTAAGATTTCATCCCATTTACCAATACATTGCTTAGACTATAAGCCATGTACGCAGAATTTACAACTAAATGAAATAAAAATTGAATTCTTTTCGTCTGTATTAGTTCACCTTACAACAGATTTCTAATGCCACATTCTCATGTTCAGGAATAATTGAGGGAGTGATCAAAAGTTTGGAAGTGCATGTATGGCTATACTGGCACCTGCTTGTTTCATTTACCTGAACGATATCACAATGTCATCAAAAGGCGAGATTTCACATGGAGGGCAGCAATTGAACACGGCATAAGAGTTGAACATGAATTATTCGCAAAATTTTGTGAGTGACTCCACAATGCAATTTAGACCAAGTGCTAAATCTAAGCATCAGGTTCATTTTCTCTACAATAGAACAATACAATCAATGTGCAAAGTCCAAAGTTCATCTTCCATCTTCCACCTCGCAGAGCATGTCCTGAGATTCCACTCTAGCAGAAATCTGCATTAATCAGATAGGTCCAACATCCAAAAATCTCCATTTATTTATCTTCCACAATAAAGAGGATGACTACACAACAAAAGGTCCTGAGCCCGAGAATCTTCATTTAGTGATCTTTCAAGATAAAGGTTATTTACACAAGAAATAGGCCCTAAGCCAAAGTATCTCCATTGTCAGATAGAAACACATCCAAACCACCTCACGCTAACACTCACCATATTAGGCCCTTGACCAAAAAAAAAAAATACATTAACCGGCATTTCCTCACTGATATAGCGCATCCATTACAAGTTTAAATTAGAACAAACAAATGCAATTCATTCAGTCATGGTAAAGCAGTGCCGATCGTCACTGGTTGTGCCCATCCAGCAAATGATATTCATTACATTTACATGAAGATTATTCACATTATGACGACTGATAAGGCAATCAGAGTAATTTGCATAAATGAGGGAATCAACCTGCAGATTCCTGTTGCTGGCCTTGCTATACAACATTTAAAATGTAGCATGTTTTGCCATTTTACAAAGTTCCCACCAGCAGGTCGACCGGATCAATGTGTGGATGAACTATATCAAACCAGTGATCACGATCTAGACATCTCAAAACACAAATCTACGATACTATAAAAACACACAGTGGGGATATCGATATAAAATTAAGTCATCTGTGAATTTCCCCATACTGGAAACCAGCAATTTACTATAACAGAACTTCAAGAAGTATGATCTTCTCACATAGTCGTTGTGGTCAGAATATATCTTCACACAGTATTCCTATTTTCCCCTCACATTTAAACTAATCTCATTTTTTTTCCCTCATCTTAGTTTATCCCCACTAATGTTGCTAACTTCCCACCTCTCAAAAAAAATGTTGCTAACTTCACTCCATCCCTCTATGTGTAAGCATTTTTCAGCATGAATAAACTCGGCAGACAAGGTTGTATATAAAACATGAATCAATAGGCAACTAACCATGTTGTAATCACCTGAAGCATATATGTAACAAACTTCATTCCCTGTTTTATTCAAATGTCTGTTAAGCAATACTGACATCAAAAACAGAGAGAAACGTGGAGAGCTGTTAAAGCACTTGCTTGTGATGGCAAAGGTCACAGTTAACTGTCATGTTTAGGAATTTTCTGTAGGGGAAGAGGGTGGAAGTTATCTACCTAAAATCATTCAAAAAAGGATGACGATGACACTAAAAGACATCAACAAGATAAGTGTAACCAACACAGAAATGCATATATATTTCAGGAGGGGGTGCTATCTAGAAGCTTTTCTTGCAAATGAGAGCATATGGTACCAATCAAGACAAAAAGTTTCTACCATTGGTACTTTATGGTTCCTCCAAATGTCAGTGGCAATATCTAAGAGAAACACAAGATATCCAAAATCTAGAATGCAGCCAACATACTCAGGTTGAAATATCTGCTAGGGAAGGATTCAGCTCCAAAGTAACTACTGATTCCGTGCAATGTCATTCCTTTTCCTTGTATGCAGAAAGAGATCTCCTGAAATTGAGCATCTTTGCGCCCTCGGGTGATTCATGTTCAAGTTAAATGTCAGAACAGTCAGAACCCAGATTAACCCCCATTAAGTAGTAACCGAGATCAAACGCTCAACTACAAACCTTGCTTAAATTTATACTACCAATTAGCCTATAATAATTCATATAATTAGGATACAATCATTGTGCTGTCTTACAAGAAAATTGTAGATCAAATAATCAGTCACTTATCTCAAAAGAAAAGGATCCAATATAACAGTAACCAAAAAATAACAACGAGAGTTGCTCAACCTGCCAAGCTCTCTATTTCCGCATTCGACAACTCTTCCTCTGGAGAATCTTTTCCATCACTGACCCATCAACCAAAGAATCTTCGTTTTCATATGGTTTTATCTCCTCAACATCAGCATTATCTCCTAAACTGTCAGTGTGCTTGCCAGACACCAATTGAGTCCCATCAAGATGCTCTTGAAGCAGACCCTCAACCTTCCTTTGCAGGCTAAGAGGGATCACTGAAGGACTCGGGGCTCCATCCCAAAAGATTAGCCTTTTAGGTGGAGTTGCCCAAATTCTTATGTTCCCAAGACCATCCCCACGTCTAGCCGATGTGGGACTATTTGTTCGACCCAAATCCCAACAATCCCCCCTCGAACAACTCAACTATCTTCGCACCGGAAGATCAAATGCTCCATCGAGATATCCAACTCTTCACTGCGTGGGTGGACGCGGCACGCCTTATGTGAAGTACCAACTGCAGTCGGTCACTCCTCTACGAGTACCACTGCCAAATTTCTCGAGAGCCAAACATTAGCTTCACATGGGCCTATTGCGCCTTTTGCGCCAGTGGGGTGGGCAGGCCCATTGCGCCTTTGCGCTATTGGGGGGATCTATACATCGTCGAACATCACCCACACACACGACTAAGTTCGGGGCATGGCTCTGATACCACTTGAAGGACTCGGGGCTCCATCCCAAAAGACTAGCCTTTTAGGTGGAGTTGCCCAAATCCTTATATTCCCAAGACCATCCCCACGTCTAGCCGATGTGGGACTATTTGTTCGACCCAAATCCTAACAATCTGGTATCACGTCGAGGAGATCGCCAAGGAAGTGGACGACAGAAGGCAAAGTGGACAGCAGCAGAAAATAGCAGCAGCAGCAGAATCAGGCAGGGTCGGTCGACCGGTCCGGTCGACCGACATGCACAGCATACACAGGGCCTTAGGCGGTCGACCCGGCCGGTCGACCGCAGTTCCCTGACTGTAAGACCCGAACTCTCGGTTAAATTCGGTCGACCGGGCGGGTCGACCGAGATGGAGGTCGGTCGACCGTCCCGGTCGACCGACAGTCGGGTTTTGGGTGAAATCTGCTGATTCGCTGATTTGGGTATTTAAGCCTAATGTTATTTCTAGGGTTTAGAATCTTGGAGAAGCCTGCGAAATTGTATTAGCTGTGAGTTCTCTTGCATTCAAAGAGAAGAAGAGCTATTATAATCATCTTCCTAAAATATAAATCTCTCCATTGATTGCCCCGGGAACGTAGGCGTTGAGGCCGAACCTCGTTAGATCGTGTCTTTGTGATTTGTGCGTTCTTCGTGTGATTATTGGGTTGTTCTTTGTGCTGGAGATCTTGGGATTCTCTATTGTTTGGTTGTTGTGATTGGATAGCGCTCTCACAACAAGTGGTATTAGAGCTTCCGGGTTGCACTTGGGATTTCTGAGGATTCGAAGGGCTCGAGATCGGATCCGGTGGAGATCGTGTGTCGATCTCAGATCTGAGGTATTGGGTGTTCGAGGAGATCGTGTGTCGATCTCAGAAGGACTCAAGGAGGGCTCGTTAAATCCGTGGTGGAGTACATCTGGTGAGAAACTCGATCTAGGGTTTCGAGGGACAGGTAAAAATCATATTTTTATCTGTGTATAGATCTATTTCATGGTAGTTGATCTTCCGCGTAGATAGAGGATTAGGGAAATCTCAATGGCAGAAGAAACTGCATCTGTTAAGGCAATGAACAATCACCCAAGGATTGAAGTTGTTAAGTTTAATGGGACTAACAATTTTGGTATGTGGAGATGCGAGGTTATGGATGCGCAGAATGCATCAAACCTCGAAGACACTCTCCTATTGGCGAAGAAGAAGAACACTATCACTGATGAAAACTGGGCGAAGATGAACAGATCGGCATGTGGCTTGATACGTTCATGCTTGTCACAAGACATAAAATACCTTGTGCAACATGAGACGTCAGCGAAGAAACTGTGGGAAACCCTTGAAAAGAAGTACCTGACGAAAAGTGTAGAGTCCAGGTTGCAGCTTAAGGTAAGCTGTATCAGTTTCGGATGAAGAAGGGGAGCACAGTAAATGAGTACATCAACCGATATACGAAGCTTCTTACAGATCTGCTAAATGTGGATGTCACGGTAGATGAGGAAGATAAGGCGGTCATCTTTCTGAATTCGCTTCCTGCAGAGGAGTACGAGACATTCACACTGACCTTCATTAATGGAAGGCAGAGCTTGGATTATGATGAGGTGTCGTCTGCACTGATGAGTTATGAGACAAGGAAGAATGAGAGGCTTCCTTCTCAGTCAGGGTCATCGGCAGAGGCATTGGAAGTAAGAGGCAGAGGTTCATCAAGGAAGGGAAAAGAGATTAGAGGAAGATCGAAATCCGGGCCGGGTTTCAGAAATCTGAAGAGGAATCAGTGTGCCTTGTGCAAGGACTAGGACACTGGAAAGCAGAATGCCCTAAGGCCAAAGATAAGAAGGTGGAGTCAAAGACCGAGGCGAATCTCACACAGGCGGATGGATCGGATGATGACTCTTCAGTGTTCTCTCTCTCGGTTACTACACCTACTATTAGTAACTCAGATAGTGCTGAGTGGATCTTGGATAGCGGAGCCACCTATCATGTGTGCCCGAACAGGGCCTGGTTTTCTAGCTTTGAGAAGCTGGATGGATGTTACACGGTCATGGGGGATGACCATCCGTGTAATATAGCAGGGATGGGTACAGTTCGCATCAAGATGGATGATGGGATAGTTCGAGAGTTGAAGGAGGTGAGGTCTGTACCTCATCTAAAAAGAAATCTTATCTCAGTTGGCACTTTGGAAGCATCGGGCATGGTGATATCTGTTCGAGATGGCGATCTCAGGATGATCAAGGGCTCGATGGTGGTGATGAAGGGCGTCCGCCGAGAAAATATTTACTACTTGAAGGATAGTATGATGACAGATCAGGTGGAGACTTCGAGTTCTTCAGATAAAGGTGGCCCGGAGGACTGGCAGGGAAAGGTCGGACACGACGACGGAAGGTCTTTGCAAGCTCCTGCAAAGAAGGAATCCATGGAAGGTGCTGCTACCTGCAATTTGGAAGGTGGACACAGCGTTCTGGACAAGAAGACGGTGAGATTCAGCACCAATACTCACCACAATGAAGGTCTTCTTGATTGTGTTCACATGAGCGTATGGGGACCTGCTAAGACGGCATTGCTTGGAGGTCACAGGTACTTTGTCTCGTTTATTGATAGTTCATCTAGGCAGGTTTGGATATATCCGATGAGACAAAGGGGAGAAGCCCTAGATGTGTTGATGAAGTGGAGAGGAAGAATGGAGAGGCAGATAGGTAGGAAGATAAAGGAGCTTCATATTGGTAATGTTGGAAAGGACATGTACCAGTTCCTACAATTTGGTCAGAACACAGGGATTGCAACTCACTTCACAACAGGTAAAGATGGGTTGGCTAAAGATTTAGTCCGTTCCTTACTGGAGGAGGTTCGGAGGCTGTTGTCTAATGCAGGATTAGACAGGTCGTTTTAGGCTGAGGCGACTGAGTATGCTAGCCACCTCATGAACAGATCGACTGCAATTGGAGGTAGAGCTCCACTGAATATTTGGTCTGGAGAAGCTGCTCAAGGTCATGGTATGTTGCGGGAGTTTAGAAGTCCGGCCTACTTCAGTGCCAAGAGTGGCAAGGTGAATCCGCGGGCAAAGAGGTTTGTCTACTTGGGTGTCAAAAGGAACAGTTACAGGTTGTGGGACCCCGAAGACAAGAAGATCGTGATGAGCAGGCATGTCACATTTGGAGAGACTTCAGTGTTGAAGTCCACTGTCTCTCAGCAGGTGGAGAGGACGGAGACCAAGGAAGGATTGCAGCGGGTGGAGGTTGATGCTACTCCATCATCTCCAATTGGTTCGGCATCAGAGGAGACTTCATCGGAGGTGACACCGGGAGGAGTTCAAGATACAAAGGGTGATGCTGAACAGATTGACGACATTGTTGAGGATGTCGAGTTATTTGCAGCCATTAGAACTAAGGTGAAGCCACGCTTGTGGATAAAGAAGCATGAATCTCAAGCTTGTGGTCGTGACAAGCTGAAGTTGAAGACCATTTGTAACGCCCCGATTCCACGGATACGGGGACGTCACTGCAACGTATATACGTAGGTCAGAAAATGTCCCCACGTATATACGCTAAGCATAAAAGTACAACAAGAATCAGAGTACAACACAAAGCGTGGTATATTCATATGCCAACTATAAAGGTACAAATACAAAGTTATACAAGTTATGATAACTGTTACACTTTACAAGTGTTTTGTTTTCACAACCAAGTCCAAAAGAACATATACAAGGATATACACAAGATGCTCACGTAAGAGATGGAGACTCGTGAGTCAAAAGGAAGAGTCTGGCGCGAGGGAACTAGATCTGATCAGCCTGCTCACTCAGATACGCTTGGTCCTCTGTGGATGGCTCCACTTCGTTCCAAGCCTCAGAATCTGAATATGCAAATCCAAGGAATCAAGACATATAACGATAACAAACTATAGCCAAGTGGCTAAGGGACATGAATAAGAAAAGATGAAACAGGTATAAAGAATATCAACTAATAAGAATGAAAAACATAAAGAGATAAGATCATAATACAATAATCTACAATTAACTTATTATTATTATTACTTGTCTTACTGTGATATCTAGCTATGTGACCCAGCGTCCCAGAGCACATAGATCCATATCCCAATAAAGCAAGGAGGTTATTGGAAATCAGCGGTTGTATCGACGAACTATGTTTACAGTGGATCCCGTACATGCCCGGGATAACGGTCCAGGATTGTTCCGTTGCTTGGTGACGGAAGCCAGCCGCTAGGCCATTCAGGAGGGACTTATGTATGCCCTTATCATGATGGTACCAGTAATAGAGGGAGCAAGCACTCCCCTCGGTCCCCTGGAGGCCCACAGGTCAGACCGGAACATGAGTTGCACAACATTCCTAAAAGCCACTGTAAACACGAACACATATCGATATCCGCATGTTTTCCCCCGACCCATGTGTAAGTTGGTCCATTTTATGCAAAAGTCTAGTGTATCATGCTTGGTTCAAGTGATGGCATGATAAGTGGTGATATTCACATTTTAACAAATTATGGAGCTATGATATGTAATAACAAGTCATGAAACAGTATGAGATAATGTCTATCAAGTAACATGTCATGTAGTATCAGTTAAGAAGCAAGAACAAGAATAATATGCCACACGTGTATCAACAATAAGATCCAAATTCAGAATAGAATCAACCAAGTCAAACAGTCAGAATTAGTCGACTAGGTGGAAGGGTTAGTCGACTAATAGGGGTCTTAAGTCGACTAACAGTCTGAATTAGTCGACTAAAACTGGGAAACAGAGAGTTGGGTTTCTGTTTCAGGAAAGTTAGTCGACTAGAGTGAAATGTATAGTCGACTAACAGATACCTAAGTCGACTAATAGGGGGGCTAAGTCGACTAAAACTGTGATACAGAAAGTTAGGATTTATTCCAGGAAATATTAGTCGACTAGGTGAAAATAGTAGTCGACTAGGGGTCTCAAGTCGACTATTATCTAGGCTAAGTCGACTAGGGCCGAGAGTTGGTGTTTTCTGGTCCAAGGAAAGATTAGTCGACTAGGCTAAAAATGTAGTCGACTAGGGGGGTCTAGTCGACTGGTAATATGGCTTAGTCGACTAAAACTGTGAAATTAGAAAGACTACTTTTCAACTAAGGTGGGTTAGTCGACTAGGCCCTAGGTTAAGTCGACTAATCGTGAAGAAAACAGAAAACAGAACAGAAATTCTGATGGTTGTTTGTTGGCCTAAAAATGGGATTTTTATGACACAAGTGTACATGAATGATCATCGTATGTACACAAAGAAGTAATCTAGTCTTGGTGAGTAAAAATACTCACTTTGAACGGTTAAATCGAGGCTTGACGAGTTCCGAAAAGATCGTGTCGATAAATATCACCAAATGATTCCACGGCGATACTACGGACGATCACAATCCAAAAGCAGTCGTTGCTTGAAAAGGAGATGAAGACCTTGTGGTGTTTTGGAGTTAGGGTTTGAGATGGAGAAGAAAATGGTGAAGGCTAATCTCTTGGTGAAGTGAAGAAAAGAGAAAAGGTTTGTAAAGGAAAGGATTTATATAGGTTTTGATTTTTGTAAAGGGAATGCAATTAAAGAATTTGAGAGGGGTTTTGTGTAAAATAGGGGAGATGAGGTGTCTCCCTTGGCCAATGGTGGCCGGCCATGAGAAAGAGAGAGAGAGATGTATTAAATGAGGGAGGTTGGTGAGAATGTGTGGAGATGGAATTTTTGGAAGAAAATGGAAATTTGGAAAATGGAATTTTTGTGGTTGTGAAGGAAGGAAAAGAAAATAGGGAAAAGGAAAAAGAAAAGAATTGATAAATGAAGAGATTTTCTTGGTCTTGGAAAATGAAAATACCGGAAACACGGATTCCTAGGTTCAAGTCAAGAATGCGGGAAAACATTTCGGAAAATACCGAAATCGTCCGAAATTTAAGTATCTCGGAACGACTCGTAATTTTCACCAAAAATCAATAATAATATATGAAGACGTATAGTGAAATCTGTTTGAAGAAATACCTTATAGTTTTAAAACTAAAAATCCCGGAATCAGTTACCTACCAACTCCGAAAGAATTTTCATAAATTTATAAAATTCTCAGAAAAGTATTTAGATAAGAAATGTCATTCTAAGAAATAATGTCTAAAAGATTTTCTTGAAATTCCTAACTGTTTGGGAATTAAAAATCCAGGAATCGATCAGCGATACTGGTCGACACCGGTTATGAAGAAATTCATTTTAATTCTAGAAAATTCCAGAAATTCACCTAAAATCTAATATATTAGAAAATGATATTTGAAATTGAAATTGGTCAAATACGGGAAGTAAATCGAAAAATACGATCGTAAATCAGAATACGCAACTTAGTACGTATTACGGAAACGGGGTATTACAATCTACCCACCTTACAAAAATTTCGTCCTCGAAATTTCATAAGGTGAAGGGTAACAGGAATGGTAACAGATAGATAAGGCTAGGAAGAAAGATAACAATAGAAAAGAGTAAAAGGAAAGAGTCTTACCAATCAAGATGAGAAGAGTTGAGGATAACGCTCTCGGATGACGTCCTCTCGTTCCCAGGTGGCCTCTCCTGGCGCATGGCGGTTCCAAGACACCAACACTAAAGGTATGGCTTTGTTCTTCAGTGTCTTCACACTTCTATCCAATATGGCCATCGGCTGCTCCTGATATGATAAGTCCGGTTGCAGTTCCAGCTCGGAGTGATCCAAAATATGGCTATCATCCTTTACATACCTCCTCAACTGAGATACGTGGAAAACATTATGAACACCGTCCAACGATGGCGGCAAAGCCAATCGATAAGACACATCTCCCACTCGATCCAATATCTCGAATGGGCCGATATATCTCGGACTCAGCTTTCCACGAATACCGAATCGGATCATTCCCTTGGTAGGTGATATCCTCAAGAACACATGATCTCCTGCCTGGAACTCCAATGGCCTTCTCTGTGAATCTGCCCAACTCTTCTGCCGACTCTGAGCTGCCTTGAGATGATCCCTGATGACTCTGACCTTCTCTGTAGTCTGAATCAGCATCTCTGGCCCCAATAGACTCCTCTCACCGACTTCATCCCAACAAATCGGCGACCTGCACTTCCTCCCATACAGTGCCTCAAAAGGTGCCATCTTGATACTTGCCTGATAACTGTTGTTATAAGAAAACTCAGCCAAGTGAAGATGATCTTCCCAAGATCCCTTAAACTCAATCATGCAGGCCCTAAGCATGTCTTCAAGTATCTGAATGGTCCTCTCTGATTGTCCGTCTGTCTGAGGATGATATGCTGTACTAAATTTCAGACGAGTTCCCAGACTTTCTTGGAGACTCTCCCAAAAATGAGATCTGAATCTGGTATCTCTATCTGAAACAATACTGACTGGAACTCCATGCAGACGAACTATCTCCTTCACATACTTATCTGCCAGAACCTCTGTAGTCTGACCCACCCTGAATGGTATGAAATGAGCTGACTTGGTAAGACGATCAATGATAACCCACACAGCATTATTACCTTTGGGACTACGAGGTAATGCCGTGACAAAGTCCATAGTGATGTGCTCCCACTTCCATTCAGGTATTGACAAAGGATGAAGAAGCCCGGCTGATCTCTGGTGCTCTATCTTTATCTGCTGGCATACCAGGCACTTAGCTACAAACTGAGCTATCTCTCTCTTCATGGCATTCCACCAAAATTGCTTCTTCAAGTCCTGGTACATCTTGTTTCCTCCTGGATGTATAGAATAGGCTGAACTATGTGCTTCCTCCAAAATCTTCTGTCTAACTTCCCCTTGGGGAACACAAAGTCTACCTCCAAAGTATAATGCACCATCCGGACGAATACAAATATCCGTCCTCAATCCAGCCTCCACCTGAACTCGGAATGTCTGTAGCCTGGGGTCCTCCTTCTGAGCTTCCTTAATCTCATCTATCAATGAAGACTGGATCTGTAAGGTCATAAGCTGTCCTGTCTTCTCAGCTCCTCGAACCACCATCAAGTCCAATCTGATAAGGTCCTGAATCAACTCCTTCTGTTGAGTGAGCTGGACAAGCACTCTATTCTCTGGCATCCTGCTCAGTGCATCTGGAACTGTATTGACCTTGCCTGGATGATATTGCAAGTCAATATCATAGTCTGCCATAAGCTCCAGCCACCGCCTCTGCCTCATGTTCAACTCTTTCTGTGAAAAGATATACTTGAGGCTCTTGTGATCTGTATATATCAGCACTCTCTCTCCCAGAAGATAGTGCCTCCAAATCTTCAAGGCAAAGATCACTGCTGCTAGCTCCAAGTCATGAGTTGGGTAGTTCCGCTCATGAGTCTTCAGTTGCCTAGATGCATATGCTATAACATGATCATGTTGCATAAGTACGCATCCCAGGCCTTTACCTGAAGCATCACTAAAGATGACCATCCCTCCTCTCCCTGAGGGAGTCCTCAAGATTGGAGCTGAAATAAGCCTCTGCTTCAACTGCTCAAATGCTGCAGTACACTCTTCAGTCCATATGTACTTTACCCCTTTCCGGGTGAGCTGGGTTAACGGAGCTGCAATTCTAGAGAAATCCTGGACAAAGCGTCTGTAATATCCCGCTAGTCCAAGAAAACTCTTAATCTCAGTCACCGTCCTCGGAACTGGCCAATCCTTTACTGCCTGGACTTTGCTAGGATCAACTGAAATTCCTTCTGCTGAAACAATGTGCCCAAGGAAGGCTATGCTGTCCAACCAGAACTCACATTTGCTTCTCTTGGCATGAAGCTGCTCCTGCTGAAGAGTCTGCAACACAATCCTCAAGTGTTCTGCATGCTCCTTGCTGTTCTTTGAATAGATCAGAATGTCGTCTATGAAAACAACAACGAACTGATCCAAGTAGGGCGAGAACACTCGGTTCATCAAGTCCATGAAAACTGCAGGGGCATTGGTGACTCCGAAAGGCATAACGAGAAACTCATAATGGCCATAACGGGTCCTGAATGCCGTCTTCGGAATATCCTCCTTCTTCACTCTCAGCTGATGGTAACCCGACTGTAAATCCAATTTAGAGAATACACGGGCTCCATGAAGCTGATCAAATAGATCATCAATCCTGGGTAAGGGATACTTGTTCTTGATGGTGACCTTGTTCAATTCCCTATAATCGATACAAAGTCTCTTACCACCATCCTTCTTGTTGGCCAACAGTACTGGAGCTCCCCATGGTGAAGTACTCGGCCGAATCAATCCCCTGTCCGAGTATTCCTGCAGCTGCTTCTTCAGAATCTCTAACTCCGTCGGTGCCATCCTGTACGGAGCCTTAGATATCGGAGCTGCTCCTGGAACTGTATCAATGGAGAACTCAATCCTCCTTTCCGGTGGCAGTCCTGAAATCTCAGCAAACACCTCAGGGAATTCTTCCCACACCGGTACCTTCTGCTTCTGAACCTCCGAAGTAGTCATCTGAATCTTTCCCTTAGTGTTCTTCACTTCTCCACTGAACTGGAATTCAGGTTGAAGGGGAATTCTGAAATTAATCTTCCTCTCCCTACAGTCAATCACTGCATAGTACTGACTGAGCCAAGTCATGCCTAAGATTACGTCGTACCCTTTGGTGTCTAGTACGAGCATATCTATGGCCAAAGTCTTGTCACATAATTCTACTGGACAATCAGTACAAACTCTAGAGGATATGACTACCCCATTCCCTGTACTTATCTCCCACTTGTGGTCTAATAACCTAACAGGTATAGAATGTAAAGCCACAAAATGCTCTGAGATATAACAGTGGGATGCTCCTGAATCGAAGAGAGCGAGAACAGGTATTGAATGAACTCTGATATTACCTGTTATCACCTCCTCTGAAGCCTCAGCCTCCTCTGCTGTCAGAGTATAAGCCTGACCTCTGCCACGCCCTGCTGCAGTCCTGCCTCCTCTCTGGACTGGGCGAACAACATGCTGTGGAGGAAGGGGTAGAGCTCTCCTCATCACCGGTCCCTGGTTCCTCTGCCCAAGTGGCCCTGGTAGCACCCTCTGTCCATTCGGTCCTTGAAGTGCTGGCACTGCTTGACCGGTTATCCCCACTCTCCTGTGTGGACAAGCCTCTATGGAATGGTCTCTGGATCCACACACCAAGCACAGCCCATTTGCCCTCCGGCAATTTGGTCGAGTGTGCCCTGGTTTCTGACAATAGTTGCAGAAGGCAATAGGTTGGGCCGTCTGGTAAGGAGCTGGCCTGAAAGGTTGCCTCATCTGGACCTTCGCTGCTCTGAACGGGCCCCCCTTCCCATAGGTACAAATGGCCGCTTCATGACCTGCTGTCTCATCTGATCCCCTTGCTCCTTCTCAAACCCACGCTCTACCTCCCGAGCGATGGTGAGAACCTCTGCATAGGTCTTCAGCTGCTGGGGCATCAGGTACATCTGAATCTTCATCTGTAGACCCTGCTGAAACCTGCTCGCTCGCTTCTCCTCGTCCGTTACCATATACGGCGCGAAGCGGCTCAGTCGAAGAAACTCCGCGGCATACTCGTCCACGGACTTGTTCCACTGCTGGAGCCTGATGAATTGCTCCTCCATATCTTTCTGCGCCGTAGCAGGGAAGAAGCGGCTGAAAAAACTCTTGGAGAAGGCGTCCCAAGTAACGGGCTTCTCCAGTCTAGCCTCCTCTGCGAGCCACCAAGTTCTCGCAACATCCTTTAACTGAATCTTAGCTACTTCAACTTGGTTCTCCTTCGGGACACGGGCTGCATTCAGTAGGTCTGTAGTGTCCGTCAACCATTGCTCAGCCTCCAATGGTTTCTCGCCTCCCGTGAAGATGGCCGGTTGCAGCCGTCGGAAGTCAGACACGTTCCCCGGCCTCTGCTCCTTCGGGGCTGCCAACTCCTGCCTAAGGAGCTCGGTCTGCTGTTGCTGATTTTCCATCTGCTGTTGCTGGTTTCCCAGCATGGTCTGAATGACCTTCAGGATATCAGCATTCTCTCCTCCTACGGGTCCATTCGGGACTTGCCCGATATTGTTACGACCCGATCGTCTCTCCATACCGAATGATAACTGGAATTGGAAACAAAGGAAAGGAGTTTAGGATACGAAGGAATTGATCAACGAAAGAAGCAAGAAGGACTCTATAACTTTGTACATTGTAGTTGGCATAAGCAAATTTCTAGAATTTGCTACTTGTTTGTACTTTAGGTTTGAGAGCCTAGGCTCTGATACCAACCTGTAACGCCCCGATTCCATGGATACGGGGACGTCACTGCAACGTATATACGTAGGTCAGAAAATGTCCCCACGTATATACGCTAAGCATAAAAGTACAACAAGAATCAGAGTACAACACAAAGCGTGGTATATTCATATGCCAACTATAAAGGTACAAATACAAAGTTATACAAGTTATGATAACTGTTACACTTTACAAGTGTTTTGTTTTCACAACCAAGTCCAAAAGAACATATACAAGGATATACACAAGATGCTCACGTAAGAGATGGAGACTCGTGAGTCAAAAGGAAGAGTCTGGCGCGAGGGAACTAGATCTGATCAGCCTGCTCACTCAGATACGCTTGGTCCTCTGTGGATGGCTCCACTTCGTTCCAAGCCTCAGAATCTGAATATGCAAATCCAAGGAATCAAGACATATAACGATAACAAACTATAGCCAAGTGGCTAAGGGACATGAATAAGAAAAGATGAAACAGGTATAAAGAATATCAACTAATAAGAATGAAAAACATAAAGAGATAAGATCATAATACAATAATCTACAATTAACTTCTTATTATTATTACTTGTCTTACTGTGATATCTAGCTATGTGACCCAGCGTCCCAGAGCACATAGATCCATATCCCAATAAAGCAAGGAGGTTATTGGAAATCAGCGGTTGTATCGACGAACTATGTTTACAGTGGATCCCGTACATGCCCGGGATAACGGTCCAGGATTGTTCCGTTGCTTGGTGACGGAAGCCAGCCGCTAGGCCATTCAGGAGGGACTTATGTATGCCCTTATCATGATGGTACCAGTAATAGAGGGAGCAAGCACTCCCCTCGGTCCCCTGGAGGCCCACAGGTCAGACCGGAACATGAGTTGCACAACATTCCTAAAAGCCACTGTAAACACGAACACATATCGATATCCGCATGTTTTCCCCGACCCATGTGTAAGTTGGTCCATTTTATGCAAAAGTCAAGTGTATCATGCTTGGTTCAAGTGATGGCATGATAAGTGGTGATATTCACATTTTAACAAATTATGGAGCTATGATATGTAATAACAAGTCATGAAACAGTATGAGATAATGTCTATCAAGTAACATGTCATGTAGTATCAGTTAAGAAGCAAGAACAAGAATAATATGCCACACGTGTATCAACAATAAGATCCAAATTCAGAATAGAATCAACCAAGTCAAACAGTCAGAATTAGTCGACTAGGTGGAAGGGTTAGTCGACTAATAGGGGTCTTAAGTCGACTAACAGTCTGAATTAGTCGACTAAAACTGGGAAACAGAGAGTTGGGTTTCTGTTTCAGGAAAGTTAGTCGACTAGAGTGAAATGTATAGTCGACTAACAGATACCTAAGTCGACTAATAGGGGGGCTAAGTCGACTAAAACTGTGATACAGAAAGTTAGGATTTATTCCAGGAAATATTAGTCGACTAGGTGAAAATAGTAGTCGACTAGGGGTCTCAAGTCGACTATTATCTAGGCTAAGTCGACTAGGGCCGAGAGTTGGTGTTTTCTGGTCCAAGGAAAGATTAGTCGACTAGGCTAAAAATGTAGTCGACTAGGGGGGTCTAGTCGACTGGTAATATGGCTTAGTCGACTAAAACTGTGAAATTAGAAAGACTACTTTTCAACTAAGGTGGGTTAGTCGACTAGGCCCTAGGTTAAGTCGACTAATCGTGAAGAAAACAGAAAACAGAACAGAAATTCTGATGGTTGTTTGTTGGCCTAAAAATGGGATTTTTATGACACAAGTGTACATGAATGATCATCGTATGTACACAAAGAAGTAATCTAGTCTTGGTGAGTAAAAATACTCACTTTGAACGGTTAAATCGAGGCTTGACGAGTTCCGAAAAGATCGTGTCGATAAATATCACCAAATGATTCCACGGCGATACTACGGACGATCACAATCCAAAAGCAGTCGTTGCTTGAAAAGGAGATGAAGACCTTGTGGTGTTTTGGAGTTAGGGTTTGAGATGGAGAAGAAAATGGTGAAGGCTAATCTCTTGGTGAAGTGAAGAAAAGAGAAAAGGTTTGTAAAGGAAAGGATTTATATAGGTTTTGATTTTTGTAAAGGGAATGCAATTAAAGAATTTGAGAGGGGTTTGTGTAAAATAGGGGAGATGAGGTGTCTCCCTTGGCCAATGGTGGCCGGCCATGAGAAAGAGAGAGAGAGATGTATTAAATGAGGGAGGTTGGTGAGAATGTGTGGAGATGGAATTTTTGGAAGAAAATGGAAATTTGGAAAATGGAATTTTTGTGGTTGTGAAGGAAGGAAAAGAAAATAGGGAAAAGGAAAAAGAAAAGAATTGATAAATGAAGAGATTTTCTTGGTCTTGGAAAATGAAAATACCGGAAACACGGATTCCTAGGTTCAAGTCAAGAATGCGGGAAAACATTTCGGAAAATACCGAAATCGTCCGAAATTTAAGTATCTCGGAACGACTCGTAATTTTCACCAAAAATCAATAATAATATATGAAGACGTATAGTGAAATCTGTTTGAAGAAATACCTTATAGTTTTAAAACTAAAAATCCCGGAATCAGTTACCTACCAACTCCGAAAGAATTTTCATAAATTTATAAAATTCTCAGAAAAAGTATTTAGATAAGAAATGTCATTCTAAGAAATAATGTCTAAAAGATTTTCTTGAAATTCCTAACTGTTTGGGAATTAAAAATCCAGGAATCGATCAGCGATACTGGTCGACACCGGTTATGAAGAAATTCATTTTAATTCTAGAAAATTCCAGAAATTCACCTAAAATCTAATATATTAGAAAATGATATTTGAAATTGAAATTGGTCAAATACGGGAAGTAAATCGAAAAATACGATCGTAAATCAGAATACGCAACTTAGTACGTATTACGGAAACGGGGTATTACACCATTGCTCTCCATGATGGTCGGGAAGAGGTTCATATGACTCAGTCAGACAGGTTCGCTGCTGCAAATAGAGGTACCATTGTTTGAGCTTGTTGAAGCTCATTTTAATGAACTACGGTTGGCTTGATCCTTTTGGGCAAAGGTACGTAGGCAGCCGTAAAGGCGCAGCCATTTGGTGATGCAACTCTTATGAAGCTATTTGGGTTCTCGAGATGTTATTTTGGATCTTCACGTAGAGGTGAAGAGTTGTGGCCTATTGAAGCTTCAAGTAGAAATGGAGAGACTTCATGTAGAGGTGAAGAGACTTCATGTAGAGGTGAAGTGGTGTGGCCAGTTGGATCTCACGTAGTGGTGAGATGGTGTGATCTCGATGAACAGGTTTATTTTCCGGTTAGAAGATGTTGAGCTTGCATAAGGAGTGGTGTGCATCCAGTTGAAGCCGATGATGTTTGGTGTGTTCTACGCAGACTTGGTTGGACCGTCAGGAAGACAGGTAGACTAGATAGAGCTGGTCAGTGGAGAGTCAGTGTTGGCTCATAAGGAAATCTTTGTGAGGTCGTGAAGTTGCGGAGAGGGAGCCACGGTTAGTGATCGGCAGGTATGGAAATTCTCCTAAGGTGAAGTGCAGGGAAGACATATGCGATGTTTTCCAGGAATAGATGAGCTAAAGATTTCAAGCCGAGATCGTGTGTCGATTTCGCCGAGATCGTGTGTCGATTTCGACCGGTGCGCGCAAGCCGAGATCGTGTGTCGATTTCGCCGAGATCGTGTGTCGATTTCGCCAGGTGATGGACTGGGGTTCGTTGGAGTTCGGCTCAGATTTGGAAATCTTCGCCGAGGTGGAGAATTGTTGGAAAGAGAGAGATTATTACCTAGGAAGCTGACTGGATTGCTGGATTGCCATGGGTCGCGTCGAGGAGATCGCCAAGGAAGTCGACGACGGAAGGCAAAGTGGACAGCAGCAGAAAATAGCAGCAGCAGCAGAATCAGGCAGGGTCGGTCGACCGGTCCGGTCGACCGACATGCACAGCATGCACAGGGCCTTAGGCGGTCGACCCGGCCGGTCGACCGCAGTTCCCTGACTGTAAGACCCGAACTCTCGGTTAAATTCGGTCGACGGGTGGGTCGACCGAGATGGAGGTCGGTCGACCGTCCCAGTCGACCGACAGTCGGGTTTTGGGTGAAATCTGCTGATTCGCTGATTTGGGTATTTAAGTCTAATGTTATTTCTAGGGTTTAGAATCTTGGAGAAGCCTGCGAAATTGTATTAGCTGTGAGTTCTCTTGCATTCAAAGAGAAGAAGAGCTATTGTAATCATCTTCCTAAAATATAAATCTCTCCATTGATTGCCCCGAGGACGTAGGCGTTGAGGCCAAACCTCGTTAGATCGTGTCTTTGTGATTTGTGTGTTCTTCGTGTGATTATTGGGTTGTTCTTTGTGCTGGAGATCTTGGGATTCTCTATTGTTTGGTTGTTGTGATTGGATAGCGCTCTCACAACAATCACCACCTATTAGACAAGCTCTCAACTTTAACACCATCCAAATGTTGAAGAAAGTTGCCTTACAATCAACCACGAGTGTTACCTCTCTCTGCGGCCTCTCATTTGGTCGAGGAACTTTGCTTGCAACCACCACCTTCCCATAAATTTCACTAGACAAAGGATATGGCAGATTAACCATGCAATGATCAAAAGCAATTCACTAAAATAAAGAACTAAATTAAACATTGAGGAGGAAATATGAGTATGAATAACACTTTGGTACCTGTAAAGGCCCATCCTTTTTGCAAAGCTAGATATTTGCTCATAATCACGACGATCTCATTTGTCTTTGGAAATAATCTCTTGCTCTTCAGGATTACGTAAAAAGCAGGCTAAGTTTAAACCTCCATTCATCTATGTTGGCCCCCGAGGAAGATGGCTGCAAATGGAAATGCCACCTTAGAAAATAGAGACTTACAAGTTACAAAAGATGCCGATAGCAGAAACAGTTGAAATAACACAAAGACTCCACAAAAAGAAAACTAGACAAAAACCAATTATTAGTACAAAAATAAAACCTACCAAAACTATGTATATAGCTACTAGATACAGCACATTCTCACAAAAATAAAGCCTACCAAAATCAGCTCTTTATTTGAAAAGAGAAATTTAAATCCTTCTATTATTTTTTAGTTTGTATATAATTATTTAGACGCTTTAAATTTTATCTCTCTATTATATAATGACTTATACATTAATTATCGAGTAGATGGTTTTAAATTGAAAAAAAATACAGAAATAGGTATCTTAATCGAGATTAAAAAAAAATCAATGATATAGACACCACACACATATAGAGAGACATTTGGCTACTTTCGGAAGGATTTGAGTCTGAATCATTCTCATTCAAATTCAATGCTATGACATTCAAATACAAGATCCACCCTTTGAATTGATTGCATTACTTAAAGTAATTAAAAATAAAAAATCAAGTGTTTTGTAACTTGTCCATCCATCAAATAGGTACAAAATGAACAACATAAAGTAGCATATTAGATCTATGACTTTAGACACACATATTCGTGATCCGATCATTCGATCATGATCTAAACATTTAAAAACTCTCAGACACCAACTTTTTGTTAGGCTTCAAATTTGTAGCACTGTTAAACTAGCCAAGTGTTTATTTTGCGCATATTTGATGAATAAGCAAAAAATATTCAAACCATTTTAATTTTTGTTTTTAAACTCTTAACAATGTAGATTAACTACAAAAGAGTGGATTTTCAATTTGAATGACCTAACTTTGAATTTGAATAGGAAAAATTCATCTACATATTCTTCTCAAAGGACCAAGTATATATGTGTGTGTATTTCTTTTTCTTTTTCCCTCTGTATAGGCAAAAACACAACTCAAAATCAAACTCTTATTGCTAATCTATTATTTACTTTATTAAATGAAAATCCAAGTCAAACCGTAATTAGGAAAAAAAAACTCACGCGCATAATTTTATTCACTTCAGCCACCTCTTTTTTAAAAGTAAGAATGTGCGCCACATGTGTCAAGCGCTGAAACGCTCATCAGCGGCGAAAGACGAAAATGCCCTAAAGTAATCACATCACAAAAAGCTGACCGCTTCGAAAATGTCATATTCTGAGAACTGCTACTATGATCACAGTCCTCACAAAATAATCACGATATAAAAGATTTTGACTATGATCGCAATTCTCACAAAATACTTTATTTCTAAAGATTACGATTATGATCGCAGTCCTAACAATATGATCGCATCCCTATTTCTGAGGATTGCGATCATGATCGTAGTCCTCACAAAATGCACTATTTATAAGAACTGCGACCATAATCACAATCCTCACAAAAATGTCAGGTTTCTGAGTGTTTATAGAATTATTACTATGATCACAGTCCTCTGTATTAGTACTGTGATCATGATCACAGTATTCACAAATATGTCTTATATTTGAATCTCCAGACTGCGAGGTCGCAGTCCTCACAAAATGTCCTATTACCTCGCAGTCCTCACAAAATGTCCTATTAATTGAGTTTTCGTAAGGATTGCGACCATACCATAAAATGCCCTATTTTTGAGTTACTGCGATCATGATCATGGTTGCAGTCCTCTTTATTAGGATTCTCTTTATTAGGATCACAGTCCTCTTTATTAGGACTGTGATTAATCGCAGTCATCTTTATTAGGAGTGTGATCATGATCGTAGTCCTCACAAAATGTCATATTTCTGAGTTAATCCTCACAGATAACTGCAATCATGAATCGTAATCCTCATATCAGCATCGTCATCATCAACAAACTCATGTCCACTGACATCGAAGTCAATTTTAAAAAAAATTCCAGGGGCTCCACCTCTGACCCCAGGAGGGGCTCCCTGCCCCCCTTCCAACCCCCATAGCAACTTGACCGCGCAAGTCGACCCGTAAAAAAACTTTGCGTCGGGGTCAAGTTTGAGAGGAGAGCAACGTCGGAGGTGATAAGAAAAGGTAAAAGAGGAAATAAAAATATATAAAGAAGTAGTGATTGAGAGGAATCAATCAATTTATGCTAAAGTAGATTAGGATGTAGCAAACAAAATATGAAGCTGAATTTTTTTAATTATGAAACAAAATAGGTGGCTATAGCAAAATTTTCTCTTAAACTAATCATAATATAATTATGACTCTAGGATTAAATTTTAGAAACTCTAAAATTTTTAAACCCACTCAAAATTTAACTTTTCTATTTTTACGAGAATTTAAATTATTGTATCGGCATCCCCCGCCAATTCACTTCACCGCACCTCGCCAACTTCTTCGGCCAATCAACCCCACTTTATCACTTTCCCCGCCAATCAGCCAGCAATCCAAACCAACCAAGAGAGAAATAGATTTGATCTGAACAGCCGTTGAAGATGCCCCGTCGAGTCCGTTGCCAGAGTTTCAGAGTCAGTGTGAAGTATGTGAAGCTGGGCTACCAGCCTACTGAACCACTTACCTCCCCTTCATATTTGGTTCTGCTCATCGCCTGCATCACTCTCGAATCTGTTGGAGTTGAGACGGGGGTGATGAGGCAAGTGAGGTTGTCAAAGTGAGGAGCTTGAAGATGGCCGGAGAGGGAGTTGAAGGAGAGGTCGAGACTAAGGACAAGAAGCAGGCTGCCATTGTTCCGGTCATCGAGGATTCCTTCTACAGGAGGAATTACTCGGTCGCCGCGCCGTCGGATGATGACGACACTGAGTCATCATCGTCGAGGTTCTTGGGGCTGTACAGAGATAGGCCGAGGCCGATGAGCAAGGACAGACCTGGAAAGGGGCTGAGGAAGGGGAGGCGGACGAGATCATAGAGCTGTCGAAGCCCAAGGATGGCGGAGATCTACAAAAAGGTGGAGATGGAGAAGCAGCGAGAGATGATGGAGCTCGAGAAGCAGCGGATGTAGTCTCGAAGTCTTTTTCCTGTGATCATCTAAGAAATCAAAATTATTACAATTTTTTGTTCGGTTCGTCAGAGCCGGACAAAAAAACTGCTACTCCCTTTCATGCACGCTAGTGAAAATCGCTCAGCCTACATGTGACCTATCATATTATAATTAATTTTTTTTTAGATCTTGTTTTAATTAAATTCAGAAAAAAAATTTTAAAAATTTGCCTTTGTTTGTTTGTTCTTTATTATTATTTATTTTTCAAAACTGTTCCAAGTAAAATTTTCTTGCATGTATAAACTTTGTTTGTCTCTTTATTCATTCGTTTTCATTCATGAGAGGGAGAAGGGTCGATCTCTTTCTTTTTTTTTTCTCTCTTAGCTATTTTTTTTGTTCTTTTTCTTCTTCTTCTCAATTGATTGATTTCTTATTGACAGCGCAGCAACAGTAAGCTAATTTATCAAAACTGATAAAAAAAAGATTTATCTGACACTTTTTTACGAATTTTATCTCTCTTTTCGTTTTTAGTCGAGAGAGCGCAAAAAAACCGGTTTCATCGCAGAAAGTAGGACGGCTAATGGGGTGGGTCGACTTGCTTCGACCCGCCCCGCCCCGTCCCGCCCTGTGCGACCCGTTTGAGTCGCACAGGGCGGTTGCGGGTCAACCCGGACCCGCCCCGTTTAGGGGGGCGGGTCAACCCGAGTTGACCCGTCCCGTTTAAACGGGACGGATCAGATTCGTCCCGTGACGAATCACAGGACGAATCGGGTCGGGGAAAATTTTCCTCGCCCCTCCTCTTTCTTTTTTTTTTAAGTCCTATATTATTATATATGTGAGACGGGAAAATTAGTTCCAGACCCCTATTTTATTTTTTTATTTTTTTTAAACCCTCAACAACTTAAAAAATTACCTATTGTGGTAAATTTGAAAATTTTAAAAATAAAATAATAATAAAATCTGAGACGGATCTAACCCGTCTCGGCGAATCCAGGTAGAGACCTGATTCGTTACCCCGATTCTTAATTCGTCTCGTTTAGATTCGTTACGAGACGGGTTCAACCCGTCTCGTGACAGATTCGTTAGCTAACGGGACGAATTCACCTGATTCGTCCCATTAGCCATCCCTAGCAGAAAGAGGGATGTACTAATTATTAATTCTTTTTACTATTTTCTCTCTTGGTAATCGAGTACGAAGAGCCTCTCCGATCTGAGTCTGATCCGAGCCCGTGGTCCTCGGGCACGTCTCTGTTTCTCTCTCTACTTGTTTTTCTTTCCGCTCTCTATAAATACTCTCGTTCTCTTAGGCCATCTCCAACCCACGCTAAAAATAGCGTGGGTTGGCTGGCAAATAATGGCGCGGGGTCCAACCCCGCGCCAATTCGTACCGGCATTTTGCCGGGTCTACAGTGCTGCGCCAATTCTGGCGCAGCACTGTAGCACCCGGCAAAATGCCGGGTGCCTTTTTTTATTTTTTTTTATTTTTTATTTAGTTTAGTTTTAGATTTAGATTTTTTGTTAGTTTTATTTTAGTTTTAGTTTTAAATTTAGATTTTAGTTTTAGTTTAGTTTTAAATTTAGATTTTTTGTTTTAAATTTAGATTTTTTTATTTTAGTTTAGTTTTAAATTTAAATTTAAATTTAGTTTACTGTAGCACCCAGCACTGAAAGTTAATTTAAATTTTAGTTTTTATATTTTTGTATTTTATTTAGTTTTTATATTTTAATTTTTTAATTATTTGTTTTTAAATTTATAATTTTACTTTGTTTAATTCAATATATTTTATTAAGTTTTTTATTTTAAGTTTACATTTTATATTTTTATTTAATTAAATGAAAAATAAATCTATTGTGCATTAGCAAAATCGTAGTGTAAAATAAATTCCTTTTGTATTTGTGATTCACCTCGCTCGTACAATTATCTAGTGTTTATATTGTTTATATAAATTAAATGAAAAATAAATCTATTATTTTAAAAATTGAATATATTATTAAAAATTTCATATTTCTTATAATTGAATATAGTAGAATTAAAAAATAATTTCTTAATTTCATTAATAAAAATATAATTAATTATTAAAGTTAAATATTAAATATTATATAAAATTATTAAAAAGTTAAATACATTTTAAAATATTTTAATAGTATTACGCAATTTACTTAAATTATCACATAATATGTTGATAATTAAAATTTGATACAATAAAATAATAATAATAATAAAATATGTAGAGAATATTCCATTTGGAGTGAAAAATGGAGTGATGGTTGGAGAGGTTTTTGTTGAACCCTCCATTTTGGAGTGAAAGTACACTCCAAAATGGAGGGTATGGTTGGAGATGCCTTAGCTCACTCCCTCGCTTCCCTCTTCATTCCGCCTCTCTTTGACTTCTGTCTCTTGGGACCGCTCCTCCTCAGCCTACAGGTAATCTCTCTCTCTCTCTCTCTCTCTCTCTCTCTCTCTCTCTCTGCTTTTTGCTCTCTTTTAGATCCAATCTGGGGTTAGGATTTGCTCTTGCCTCTTATTTTCGTTATGTTCTCTGCTTTAGTGTTCAGATCTTGCTCGGTCTTGCTCTGTTCTAAGAATTTCCGCGACTTCTACTCGAAAGCTGCTTGTGTTTACGAGCTAGATCCGAGGTTGATGCTGCTGCTTCGTTCTTTCCCTTTCTTTCTTCTCGATTTCATTTGTTTTTGCTTTGTGTTTTGTGTTGCCGTTTTCAGATCTAGATCTGTTTTGCTGACTGACTTTAGATCTGGCTCTGAGGTTCAGATCTGAAAATGGATTGGTGATGTAGATCTTTAGTGTTAGGATCTGGCATTTGAAAAAGTTGTTGTGGTAGTAGCTTTATCACACTGGTTATTAGATTAGCTCTAATGATTAGATCTAAAGCTTTGAACTTTTACTAATTTTTATTATTTAAGATCTGATGATCGATGGAATGCTGCTGTATGTGTTTAGAGTTGATGCTTCACTTGTTTCTTGCTTCACATTTAAACATTTTAGATTCGGAGACACTGGTTCTAGTTTTAAATGATTTGATGATTCATTTATTTGTACTGTAGTTATTGTGCTAACTTCTTTTGCTAGCTAATGATTTCACAACTTTAAATCATGAACCTTTTTTACATTTAAATCTTTATATGTCTTCTTTTTTTTACCCGGCTTTTCCTCATTAAATTTGACAGAAATATAATTATTTTTTCGTATTTTTGTAAGTTAATATTTAGTTAGAAAAGTCTATCATTACTTTTGTTTCATCCGCATCCCAACAACTGTTATCGTTTTCCTTTGCTAATGTACAAAATTGAGCAGTGGTTTCAAAGTTCTAGTCAATATATTGACAAATGTGACTGTGTATAGTATCCACGTCAATCTTAGTGCTAATCGTTAAATTAGTCATTTAGCACGTTTATTCTGTAATTATTTAAAATGTTACACTCGTAATCTTATGAATCATAATTTTTCATCAAGATCACTGAAATCAAACAGTGAATTTTGGCCAGAGTTTTTAGACTTGGAAAATCTCAAGATCCACTCAATACCGAGATTCATCTTAAAATTAAAAAAGTTTGTATCGTCTCCAGGTTGCTATAGGATCTGCTTTAAATTACAACTAAAACATCCATTATACATTGGTATATGTTAAAGGCTAGGGCATACCACCTTAAAATAGGAAGATCAAATATGTCCTTTAGGGTCATCATCTAGTTGCTAGTTTGCTACACTGGCAGATTATTAGGAGAATCTATAAGACCATGAGTAAATCTTTGTTTTGATCTGCATGACCAGAAGAATGGCATCCCACATTGTTGGATATCCTCGCATGGGGCCAAAGAGAGAGCTCAAGTTTGCTTTGGAATCTTTTTGGGATGGGAAGAGCAGTGCTGATGATTTGCAGAAGGTTGCCGCTGATCTGAGGAGTTCTATTTGGAAACAAATGTCTGATGTAGGGATCAAATATATTCCCAGCAACACATTCTCATACTATGATCAAGTTCTTGACACAACGGCAATGCTTGGTGCTGTGCCAAAGAGGTATGGGTGGAACGGTGGAGAGATTGGGTTTGACACCTACTTCTCTATGGCTAGAGGAAATGCCACCCTTCCGGCTATGGAGATGACCAAGTGGTTTGACACCAACTAGTAAGTTATCTGAACTGAGCAATTTTCTAAATGGAGGCACCTGCAAACATATTTTTTATTCTAATTTAGTACATCTATATGACTTACAATTCTTTTCTTGTTTTATTCAGCCATTTCATTGTGCCTGAACTCGGCCCAGACACAACCTTTACCTACTCTTCTCACAAGGCTGTGACTGAATACAAGGAGGCCAAATCGGTATGAATTTTTTTATCTCTAGATTTGATCATTCTAGAATCTTTTCTTGCAAATCATTTGCAGCTTTGTTCATGCTGGACCTGCCTCAGTTCATAATTCATCTTCTGCACTTACTCTGCTTTACAGTAAATTGATTCCATAATGAAATTATTTTCAGGAATTTTCATGTAGAAGTGATTCTTCTCAATGCATTAAATCTTGTGCTTTTATTCTGCAATGCATTATATTAATTCTGGTTTTTCACATCAGTAATATGAAACTGTTACATTTTGTTAAAAACAGATTAATTTGGTTCATAACAGATTCTACATTTGGCCTCGTGAACTTAAATGGTAGATGTTCCATGACTTGACTTCTCATTATCTTGTCAAATCACTTTGAATTAGTCAAACATGCATACTTCTGGATCTTATACTGAACACTGTTGAATTTTGTATGAAGCAGATACGATATGGTGTTATAGCAGCTGTATATCCAGATGTTTCCTGTATTTCTTTTTAAAATTTTGAAGTCATATTTCTATGTGCTTAATTCCCATTATAAAATGGGTGCATGTCAGTGGCGCGCGCACGCGCACACACTGAAAGTTACTGAAGATTCTTATTTCTTAATGTTTCATATTTATCTTTAATTTTATATTTATATTCAGCTTGCTATTATATTTGATGCACTCTGGCACTTGGTAGAATCTTGTGGTACTTTGGTTTTGGTACTAAGAATCTAAATTTAGTGCCACAAGGACTGTGATCTGTCCTTATTGTTCTATCATATCATCCATGCTCATTGTTTAATATATTCCTTTTGCTCTGTATTTTAGTGCCACAAGGACTGTGATTTATCCTTATTGTTCTATCATATCATCCATGCTCGTTGTTTAATATATTCCTTTTGCTCTCTGTTGCAGCTTGGAATTGATACAGTTCCAGTTCTTATTGGACCTGTGTCTTATTTGTTGCTCTCTAAACCTGAGAAAGGGGCAGATAAATCCTTCTATACTCTTTCACTATTGGAAAAGTTTTGCCTGTATACAAGTGAGTTTCCTAACATGTTTCTGTCCGCTGACAGATCTGAATAAGGCTTTTTTTTTTTCTTTCCTCTAATGATAAGATTGTCATATTTCAGGGAAGTTGTTGCAGAGTTGAAGGCAGCAGGTGCTTCATGGATTCAGTTTGATGAACCGACCCTTGTGTTAGACCTCGACTCCACCAAGTTGCAAGCATTTACCAAGCATACTCAGAACTAGAATCATCTTTCTCTGGTCTGAATGTGCTCATTGTGAGCTACTTTGCTGATGTTCCAGCTGAGGCATACAAGTTAGTTGGCTCTAACAATTTTTGTTTGGTAATTAGTTAACCCAAAGTTTATCTGACAACTTTATTCATTTTGTTGCTTTTTCAGGACTCTTACAGGCTTGAAGGCATCTCTGGTTTTGGATTTGACCTTGTCCGTGGAACCAAGACCCTTGACTTGATCAAAAGTGCAGGCTTCCCTTCTGGAAAGTATCTTTTTGCCGGAGTTGTCGATGGAAGGAACATTTGGGCCAATGATCTTGCTGGCTCCCTCAATGCCCTTAATGCCCTGGAGGCTGTTGTAGGCAAAGGTACTTTAATTTTCTTGTATATTATAAAGATTTTAAAATTTTGGATCTGAGGTTAGTTCTGGCCTGGACGCAAAGCAAAATACTTTAGGTGTATTTTCTTTTAGTTCATTTTTCTGTTTTGATGAAACAATAGTTTTTAGAAAATAAAATTGATTATGGGAATCTAAATAAATAATGTCAAAATTTATGCTATAATCATGGATCAAAGAATCGGCCGTTCCAGTTCCGACTCGGCCGAGTCGGAACGAGTCGGAACCGGAACGGCAGGCACCATTCCGAGACCGTTCCGCGTTCCAACATTTTGCATTGATTTACTTGACTCGGGCCTGACTCGACGAGTCACCCGAGTCGAGGCCGAGTCGGCCCCGAGTCAGTCGAGGCCGAATCAAGACAAAAGTTCATATTTTTAACTTCATGTAATTTTATTTTTTTTACTATAAAGGTAAAGCTAATTTTTGCTTTTGTAAAAAGAGAAGTTAATTTAAATTTAATTAATTTCATATAATTTACTAAATTATACATTATTTTGATATTTTAATACCGTGACGCATGTATTTATGCATTATCTTTATGTTTAGTGTGCTAGGTGATATGTTATGGACAAGTTATACGTCAATTTTGATGTCTACATATTTTAAAGTTTTGTTGTGATTTTTTCAGCATTTTTTGAGCCCTCTATGTAGCATTTCGTGCGTCTCGTCCGAGTAGGGACCGCGATGCCGATACCGATGTGGAACGGTGCCCGCCGAGTCGGCGGCTGAGACCGCGACTTTGAACCATGGCTATAATAGAACTAGATAGTATTTACGTAGTTTCAGTATTGAAGAAAGGAAGTAGATTGAAGTCACGAAGCAGAGCTGTTAAAATCTATGAGAGTAGTAACGACTAGTAGTTACAAGATTTCTCTATTACCTTACAACAAACTACAAACTATTTTGAGGCTGGTCACGGCATTGGCTTACCATAGCCCAGATGCACGATTTTTTCAAGTATGCTGAAGTAATACTGTTGCTAATTGGTCCAGTCCTCGAATCATGGCATGTTTGTTTGTTTATACTGCTCAATGTTGGAAGAACAATAATGCCACTGCTATCTTAATTTAGCAGTCACAACAACTACCTTTTACTGCAGAAAATTTTGATTACCTCATACCTCCATGGATACCTGTCCTTAATGTGCAAGCCCTTATAATTGCTTTGCACCACATGTGTGAGGCTGGTGAAGTCACTGCCTTACTACTTCAGAGTCTAAATTGATGTTTTTCTTCAAGATAGCTGAATAATACTTTTGCAATTATTCAAATCTTCAAATCAACATATTGATTTATATTTAATATTTTGTACAATGATGCCACTGGTTTTCTCAGACAAGCTTGTGGTATCAACCTCATGCTCGCTCATGCACACTGCTGTTGATTTGGTCAACGAGACTAAGCTGGATGACGAAATCAAATCGTGGCTGGCATTTGCTGCTCAAAAGGTGGTAGAAGTGAATGCTTTGGCCAAGGCATGGCTGGTCAGAAGGATGAGGTATAATTTTGAGTAACCATTATCTGGCCCAGATCCTGCCTCACTATGGACAGTTCTATCTTTGGAAATATTTTATTGAATATATGTGGGCACTTTCTTTACATTTCCCGATTTCTCAACACTTATCTTAAAACTGCAGGCCTTCTTCTCGGCAAATGCTTCTGCTCAGGCCTCAAGAAAGTCATCCCCTAGGGTCACCAATGAGGAAGTCCAGAAAGCTGTAAGTTTGTCAGAATTCTGCAGCTCTTTCTAACATTGTAAAAGTGCTTATCTAATCAACTTTTGCATTGATCTTAGGCTGCTGCTCTCAAGGGTTCTGACCATCGCCGCGCAACAAATGTTAGTGCCAGGTTGGATGCACAGCAGAACAAACTAAACCTGCCAATCCTTCCAACCACCACTATTGGCTCCTTCCCTCAGACAATAGAAACTCCGGAGAGTGCGCCGTGAATACAAGGCAAACAAGTGAGTTCAATTCAGTAACTGCATCTCATCTTGAGAACAAACTCTTCCCTTTGTTATTTATAATTTATTTCTCCATCACCATGCTTTGATACAGGATCTCCGAAGAAGAGTATGTGAAGGCTATTGAGGAGGAAATCAGCAAAGTTGTCAAGTTGCAGGAAGAGCTTGACATTGATGTTCTGGTCCATGGGGAGCCTGAGGTGAACTCAAGAAGCTGCTTACACTGTTTAAGTGCTTTTACATATAAACATAACAAAAATTGATTAACAAGTGATCGTAGCTAAGTCTTTTAAATCTCGGATGAGATATTGATATATCGGCTGAGGTACCAATATTTTATTCAAAATAATACGATAAGTGCAAAATTTTATCGTATAAATTTTTTACCGATATGGGCTGATATATCGCCACGTGGCTGATATATCAGCTGATATCCGAGATGAAAATATCTCCCGTTAAATTGGCTTATCGTTTTTTGCAATTTGAGTCGGGTCACAACCCATCAAATTGGCTAAGAAAGTGATAAAACTCGACCCACGTCATTATATAAAACCAAACTAAAAAAAAACGGGTCACAACCCACTAATGAAGCAGGTCAACTTGACCCGCTTGTGTTACATAAAAAGGAAAAAAAGAAAATTGAAGGAAAAAAAAAAGGAAAAATTAATTCTACCTCTCTCTCGAGCTAAGGCATCGGTGAAATTCACCTCTGCGATTGTGATCGCCCTCGACATCGGTTCTCTCCCCCCCCCCCCTCCTTTCCCCTGAATCGCTCCTCTCTCTCTTCCCGACGCCATCTCTCTTCTCTCTCGATGACACTATCTCTCTCTCTCCCCGGCGCATCTCCTCTATGGACCCTCTCTCTATCTCCATCTCTCTCTATCTCTATATATCCCTATTTCCATCTCTCTCTCTCTCTCTCTCACTTCTCTATCTCTCCCACTCCCTCCCTCCCTCTCTCTCTCTCTCTTTGATTATTAGATTGTTATGATTGTGTTCATGTTAGTTGTGGTTTTAATCACAATGGTATCTTATTTACATGCTTCTTGTTGATATGACGTCCAATATTTAGAATCATATCGCGATATATCACCCGGTATCCAGTATATAATTTTACCGACCAATATATCGCTGATATCCAATTTTAAAACACACTGATAGCTAGTTAACATTAAGATGTTTCCTTTTTTACCTTTTGACTTCTGAGTATGAGTAAAAATTTTAAGTATAGCTTAAAACTTATAAGCCAATTAACCAAAAAACCATGTGAAACTTTTGCCATATTCTTTCTGGTCAACGCTGTAAGCTGTTAGCATTATGTTACTGTTAAATTCCAAAATCTTCTATCTAATCTTTGACTCATTATGAATTAAAAGCTTATATATAAGTTAATCAATCTCATGCATTTTGTATGCTAGAATTTTGAAATGTAATATTATTTTTGTATCTTTTAACTTCGCCAAGGTTTTAAATTTTGCAAATTACATATCTTACAAAACCATCAAAAGAGTTTATCATATGAACAGGAGCATGATTCTATCTTCTTATGCAGAGGAACGATATGGTTGAGTACTTTGGGGAACAGCTATCTGGTTTTGCATTCACGCCAATGGCTGGGTGCAATCATATGGATCACGGTGTGTTAAGCCCCCAATCATCTATGGTGATGTGAGCCGCCCAAAGGCCATGACTGTGTTCTGGTCCTCAATGGCCCAGAGCATGACCACACGCCCAATGAAGGGAATGCTTACTGGTCCAGTTACAATCCTGAACTGGTCCTTTGTCAGAAATGATCAGCCAAGGTAAAGCTAATTGCTTCTTACATATGAATCCTCCATTTGGTTTAAAGTACTATAATCAATCAATGTTTTTGACAGATTTGAGACTTGCTATCAAATTGCTCTTGCCATCAAGAAGGAAGTAGAAGATTTAGAAGCTGCTGGAATTAATGTATATGCCCTGACCCCTCTCGTCTTTTCCAGTTTATATAGTTTAAAACCTGCTTGGTTTTCAGAACTTCTGTGTCTAAGTTCAATGCCTTTTCCTTTTCTTATTATTTTTTCTGGGCTTTTGTGCAGGTAATTCAAATAGATGAAGCAGCTCTTAGAGAGGGGTTGCCTCTTCGCAAGTCTGAACACGCTTTCTATCTTGACTGGGCTGTACACTCCTTCCGTATCACCAATGTTGGGGTCAAGGACACTACTCAGGTTTGCTTTCACCTCTCTCTTGCACCCTAGGTCTAACAGGACGACTAGGATGTTTAGAGTATTATTCTCTATTTAATATTAAACTCTAATACCACTCAGGCTGACAGTAGCTGGGAAAGTGGTGCTTCTTATAACTTCTTATTGTCCATCTATCTCATCATTGCAACTTAAAATGATTTACCTGTTATTTCCTTAAAAATATTGATCAGAGAAATAGCATTTGGTCGTCTTCTCTCTGAGTCATATACTTTTGTGATTCTTGTTTTTCCGCAATTTTTACTTGTTCTTCATCAATCTTTTCCTAATTGAATATTATCTATTAGTTTCTTTCACTTATCTTTGTCATAATGATGTATATATATACACTTCTCATTATGCAAACTCTATTCAACATCATTGTTTTTTCTAAACTTTTTTTCATTTGTGCAACTTTGTTTTCAATATTGTTTGAGCTGCTCGTATCTTTGTTACTGGAACTTTTAGTAGACATTTTCCTGATACCTTTCTGGGGTCTCACGCATGACTGCTCCATTAGCTGCCTCCTCCTTTCTGGGATGAGACTTAAGGACATGTTTGACCACTGTAAGTGGTCGTAAGTGGTAGGTGTTAATATCTTTTACAGTTATAAGTTTTACGATGTTTGGTTGGTAATGCGAAATTGTAAGTGAGAAAATATATTGTGTTTTACGGTGTTTGGTTGATAATGTATAAGTCGTCAGTGGAAAAGTTGATCACTAAACTAATTGTTTAGTGATTTAAACATATTAAATATTAAAAATAGTAAAAAATAAATAAATATTAAAAATAGTAAAAATTTAAAATAAATAATAAAATAGTAAAAATATTATAATCTAGTAATAAATATTACTAATCTAGTAATAAAAAAGATTCTAATAATATAAATTATTAGAATAATTAATAAAAAATTAATCTAATAATTAAATTTAATCTAATAATTAGAAAATCTCATAATTTAAAAAGATTAATCTAATATAAAATATTAATCTAATTACAATTAAGTGACTGCAAATACAAATTTGCATTAACTACAAAATTAATTGATTATGCTGTAAGTGGGCTATAAGTGAGATTTGCATGACCACAAAATTAACTGTTTAGGTTGCAAGTGGGCTGCAAGTGTATTTTATGACTTACAGCCCCAAACAAGCACCATAAGTGGTTTTGCTACAGTTTTTCCTGATAAATGAATATGTTGCATTTGTAAAGACTTTGATGATACACCTGCATGATGGTAGCTGTAAATTATTATATCACCACAAATGAATGATCTTTGCATCTCGCACGCAGATCCACACCCACATGTGCTACTCCAACTTCAACGATATCATCCAATCCATCATTGACATGGACGCCGATGTGATCACAATTGAGAACTCACGATCGGACGAGAAGCTCCTCTCGGTGTTCCGCGAGGGTGTGAAGTATGGTGCCGGAATTGGCCCCGGGGTGTACGACATCCACTCCCCCAGGATCCCGTCGACGGAGGAGATCGCTGATCGCATCAACAAGATGCTTGCCGTCCTGGAGACCAACATCCTGTGGGTGAACCCAGACTGTGGGTTGAAGACCCGCAAGTACACAGAGGTTAAGCCCGCCCTCACCAACATGGTCTCAGCTGCCAAGCAGCTCCGCAAGGAGCTGGCCGGTGCCAAGTGAACAAAAACTTACAAGAACAATTTTCATCGCGTCAAATGTTTTTTTTAGTTAGGTTATTTATCCTTGTGTTTTCTTTCTTCTTTTTTTGATGTTATAGTACTTTAATTCTGCGATTGAGGAAGCGGCTGTAAGCAGCGTTTTGGAGTGAGTTTTATTACTATCATCAGCAATCCTGTTGGATTGCTTGAGCTCTCCCTCTCTCTATATATAGCTTTGATGGTTTTGAGCATTCCTGAATTCTTCCTTGTTTCTGGTGTGCTGCGCGCTGTTTTTATTTTTATTTATTTTAAAGCATGGAAACGAAATTTATGTGATACAGATTATTAGGTTTGATCCAAAAAAATGAGAATTGGTATGTTGTAGATGATTACCATTTACAATGGGGAGCATCTTTATGATAATTTATTTAGATAATTTTTCATTTGGATTGTAACAGATAGTCTCATTAGATTAATATCTTATTTGTTAAATCCACGTGGAGCCAAAGAAATGTTGAGAAAAACGATGTTTTTTCTTCATCTGTTGAGCTACTTGGTTGGTTCATGAGTGGAAAGTCTATTTGATTCTAAAAAATAATGAAGAAAGATCGTCACAATCACATTTAAGTATGATCATTTACTAATAACTCACCTTATGTCAATGTAAATATTTGTGATATATTTTTATAAATTATTTGGGATAAAATGTTTAGTATGATATATTCCGTCTTGAGTCAGAATAATCCATGTAGTCGGTAGTCTATCATACAATATATGATCATAAAATTTCTAACAGTGTCAAGGGAATTTTCTTGATGAATTTAGTTGAAAAATGTTATTGGTGGTAACTTTAGAAACTGTACGTATGCCATCATGTTCTCTATGATTTCTCTTAAACCCAATTCTGAATCCTACATTTCTATAATAAAATAGGAAAAAGAAAATGAAGAAGTACCAAAAAATATTAACTTCACATGGTAGCAAAATCGCAAAGAATTTTTTTTTAAAATTAAAAAATAGGAATTAGATGGCTCAAGGCTTAGATTAGAGTGAACCCCGCTCTGAAACCCATTTAGTTTCGTACTTGAACGAGAACTCTGAATCATTGTCCTACTGTCTCCACTGCTTGACCACTATCATGGTGAGGGGATGATCAGGCTAGACTTGCATATTTTGATAGTTCTTTTTGTTTATAAACAGTATTCTATTTCTGAGCTGGCTGCCCGGACACATTGCCCTGCTTTCTTCGCTTTGCTTATTCCAATATTGGAGCAATCATGGCTGTAATTTTTCCAACCAAGAATGCTCCAAACAAATACGAAAACTTTGAAAAAATGAATATTTTCACACACAAAAAAAAAAAAAAAGAAAAACAAAGGCCAATTGTAAGAAAAACAGACGTGCCTTCATCCTGTAAACAACAGAAAGATGAATTAATTTGTAATGATGATTATCTAAATGCTTTGTAAGTCACCTTATGGAGAAGACAATGAAAGGGCAACACAACCAACAATTTTAGTGGACAAATATTTGAGAAATACGAACAAATACAATCTCAACATAAGATTATTGTAGCAATCATTTGTTATACTGTCCTTCCTACATTTTCCTCTCATGTCATGAAACCATGTGCTGCATCTTTACAAAGATTATATGTATTCAAATGCTCATCATAGAATTTCAGCTTCACTGTGATGTCAAAAGCATACCAACAGAGGTTGCAGGCTTAAAGAAAGACAAAAAACAACTGTTCTCAAAATGCTTCCACCGAAATAAATTACAAATTAATGTCAAAAGAATACATTCCTATTTCTCTACACAATTTCCTTCTGCTTCAATATGGCGAACTTTACATGAATAACTGAATCATTCTCAGAACACTGCAGGGAATTCACCATTTTAGAGCAGCCAGATGAATATATGAATAGATTACATGAGGATGCCAGCCACATTCTGTAGTGCCTTCTGCATGATCTTGTATTTTGCAGCTACATTCTCTTCTGGGTTTGCAGTGACAACATACTGCTTGATAAAGAACAGAAGGCCGGACCTCAACATCTCGAGCTCTGGGGAAACAGCCACACGGGTGAAGATGTTCCACACGAGGGCATCACTGTTATCAAAGATGGCCTCGATAAGCATTCTGAAGTGCACGATCCTTCTTGGAGTCAACTGTGCAGGGTCCAACAGATCGACGGCTTTGAGAATGGCAAGGGAAAGGGAGAACGATGATAACATCTCTGCAACGAATCTTGCGAGGTTCATGGAACGGACTAACTCCATTGTGTCAAGTTCTTTGTAGTGATCCCAAATGCAATACTAAAAAAATAACGAGAAGTTTGAGCAACCAAAAGAGCAATGAGGATATACTGCTAACTTCCTAGTGATAGGAGGATAATATTAATAATTAAGTTCTAAAACGAAATACATTCTACACTATTTATGAACAAATATTGATGACCATACATATTTGATTGGATAAATTTCGGAATAAAAAGAAGCTCCAGACAATTTTAGTTCACAATAAGAATCATTGTCTATCTACTTACATATTCTATATCTTTGATATAAAGCAATAGAAGTTGAAGAACTTTAGTTCATCTCCATCATACCCCGTTATCGGGAAAGATTTATCTGTACTGCTCATGTTTGCAAATGTGCAGGATACAATAGGAAAGTGGAGATTTAACTATTCTGATTATAATGTTGCGACATGTATGAGTTCCTTTATTTTATGCGCATCCATATCCTTTCTTTTGCCGGGTTAGACAAGGTGGTGCATCTCTTAAAGTGTTCTGTGCGGGATTTCCTCCTGCTATCAAATACTTGGTACGAGTTAAAACATTGAGTATTATGTGGTAGTTATATCTCCTCTACTATTGTTCCAGTGACCACATTAATTGTTTGCATTCAACTTAACTGTTTATGTACAGAGCACGCAAAGGTGGACCTATTATCCATTCCTTGTCATGTTTTCTGGTGAAGATATCGACTGAGCAAGAGTTTGCATCTGGCTTCATGCTAGTCACTAATATTGAGATTGGGCATGTGAAGGTATGACATGAAGCAAATAAATTTATATCACTAACTAACTGGATGAAGAATAGATGAATCAATTGTACGAGATTAGCTCGACAAATGGAATAAAATACATCTTTGCGTAATATACTGGTAAATAAGGAATTCAATTTCAGATGCATATGCATCCTTCAAGACCATCTCATATCTCATCTCATACCTTTCTTCTGCTTATTAAAGCACCGCAAGCATTCTGGAAGGAATACCACTAAATGAAAAATTTATTCTGTACCCATCTGAAACTGATTTATTTTTAAATCCACATAGCTTAAAAAATACAACAAATCCAATATGCCTTTCTACCCACATACCGGGGCTATGGAGAAGTATTTCCTTACCCAACCAGATTTACTTCTAACCCATGCAGGTTGATACTGATAAGGTAATTATTTGACCTCTATGATCTATTGTTTTCTCCAGTGATTTTCACTTTTTAACCGTCTCTTGATAAGCTTGCTTGGAGAAAGCTTAAATACTATGCTTTCAAAGAATAAAGCAAAGTTTATCACCAAAGAAAGGTGGTCCCACAAAAATTAAAACTGACTATCCGTTTCACGCTAGCAAGATTAGAGAGTTTGTAAGAGCAGAAGCTGGGATAACTTATGAAAACTGAATGAAGGATTTAACTGCACAGTCGGGAAGTTATACTTGCATGAAACTTGGTCTATATCTAATGAAAGTATCCACAAACCTTGAACTTTCAACAGTAAGAGGTGGAATCAAACAAATTTAGCAGACCTTGGACCAAGCCTAGATTTATTCAAATTTATCATTGACGCTGTAACCATAGGAGTTCTGATTCATGTGTTTAACCTTCTGGTCCTGCAAAAGAAATAGGTGGATCATGGAGATTGAGCGGTGTGATTCATACTTAGTAGGGAGCAGACGGTATGGACACGTTTTAAAGTAGGAAGCAAATGGAAGGTGACTATGAATCTGGCCTTTGCCATCTACACAAACTAATTTAATTTATATGAATATATTTGACAGTAGCTTCAGTCAAAACAGAAACGGTGACACAACATCATGCAAAAGCAAATATGTAAGAACCTATAGTTTTTAGCCATGACAATTATGTTTGTGGTACATGAGGTGATTCAAATAGAAATTATAAATTAAGAAGTTTCCTCATGAAAAAAAATATGCATGAATTAACATAAAGAAAATGAAAGTCAAAAGAGAAAAAATATGGATCATGATAAAGAATCTATGCCACACCTGCAAGGTGAACTTGTGGTTCTTGTCATGGTTACACAACTTGGAAGCCAAGACGGTGTAATACTTGTTGAACGCCTTTTCTTGCAAGCAGCATGCCACAAGTACCCTCATGATTTCTCTATCCTGTCGTTTTATTGGAATAAAAAAGAAGGGTGTAACAGAATAGTCAAGTCAAACCAAAAGCAAATAAACAAAATGAGCAGGACTGTAACCTGCTTCCCAGATAAATCAAGCTTCAGAATCTTCTCAAATGTATCGATGTAGTCTTCCCCGCTCATTATAATACAAAAGATTGCTCTCCTCAGATCAGTATTCATCCTCTGTGCTGCTGCAAGCTGGATCAACTTCTGCGTCTCTTGAACCTCTTTGCTGATTGTAGTTGCCACCTCTTCAACATTTTCCACTGCCGATGCAATTTCCCCTGATAGCCACCACTGCCCTTTCTTTTGAGGATTGAGAAGCTTAATCCATTTGAGCCCACGAAGAAGAATATCCTCTGCCCTCAGCTGCAGAGAGAATTGGGAGAATAAAGTAAAAAAGTTGTTAAAGTTTTTTTTTTTCTTTTAGGAAATGAGAGAATAAGCTGCAAGGGATTCATGAACGACTGGCACATAGCAGCCAAGTTATTTATTTAATTGTTAAACTTACAATAGCATGAACATTAAGTAACCGAAAAGAACTACAAAATTACTTGTACAACCCTTCTTGCTTTGAGTTATCACTTGTCTTAATGAAAACATCCATAAAAAGGCACTAAGAGAGTAAATAAATAAATAAACAACTAATAGGAAATGAGGATGACCTTCTGAAGCCATTTCTTTATCCGAGTATGATGGGCAGGATCCTCTTTCTGTCTCTTCTTATTGTTCTTTATGTCACATATAGTATCAAGCATGAATTCCATCTGCAGAAAGAGTTGAACAATTTTAACAACACACTTGGGAAGATGGTTTTGTCAAGCGCATAAGTCGGAAGCTTACCCTTTTATTATTTATATTTAGCTTCCCATATTGTTCACTCTGAGATAGTGACTTTGCCTCATTCACTCTGTTCTGAATGCTAACCACAAAATCTTTCATGGCAGTTGGATCATCACTCCTCAGTTTCATCCCACAACCTATTCAACATGAATACAATTGAAAAGTCTGTCAAGGTAAAACTTTAAGCTTCGCAAGGGAAAGAGATAAAGAGAACAGAGAAAACCCAAGCATGAACGCATGCACCCACACACATGAATGACACGCATGCACTCACCAGCCAACACATGCGCATGCAAATATCAATTCAGGTTCTTATAATTGCACATCGCGTGAAGAAGGTTGGTTATAATTTAAAGGAAGCAAAAACCAGAAGGAACTCACATTGTAGAATTGTTAAGATAGTGGAGACATCCATCTCTGTCAAACGCTTGCTCAACGTAGAAAGGAGGTCATATATGAGATCGCTGCACATTAAACAATCAAAGCACACTATAAGCACAGATGTGGATACTTCTACATTATCATCCATGATATGGTGTTTCTGGATGATAATGAGAACGAGCTGAGAATTTTCTTCCCATATAATGTTCATATACCAGATAAAGATTTAATCACATACCTCAAGCAGTCGATTTAGTATATTTTTCAATCATGATATGATATTTCTGGACGATAATAATAAAAAGGGTTTTTAGACATTAGTCCCTCAAATTTTTTGAATTGCAATTTAGTCTAAGTTACCAAATTAGTCCCTCTAGTTTGTTACCATCCAAATAAAGAGAATATTCCATTAACTTTAACATTTTTACATGTTATGACTAATATACCCTTGTCATCTATTATGAATTTAAGTGAATACACAACCATATTCCTCTTCCTTTTTAAAGGAGCAAATGCTAATCCCAATCCTCTTTCTCTATGTAAATTCAACAACACTAAATATTCTTTTGGGGTTTTTTTTTTTTTTTTTTTTGTTTGTGGGGTGTAATTTGATCAAGGGGCTGACTAGGGGTAGTTAAGTAATTGACTACTCTTAGTTAAGCCTAAATTGAACTATAGTTAGTAATTTGTATGGGAAATTGATAGAAGGACTAATTTGATGTAACTTGTAGAATTTGGGGGATTAAATTGCAATTCAAAAGATTTGAAGGACTAGTATCAAAACATGAAAGACTTTAGGGACTAATATCCCTAATAAAAAATCTAGAATTCTCTTGACATGTAAGTTCATATACCAGATAAGGATTTAACTACACATCCCAAACAGTGGATTACAAAAAACCACCAAATAAAATTTTGCTAAAGGATGAATCAGTTGATTGGCCATTGTTTTTTATCCCCACCATAATCTTTTGTCATTCTAATGTCATTCTAATGTCATTCTAATGAAAGATGTCACAGCAAGAACCCACTACTAGCATTAAGATATAACCATGGATATGCATTGCTGTGACATCAGTGCGAAATGCATTTACCATTTAATATGCATGCTTAAACCAGAATGTCTTTATGATGCAAAACTGTTGCAGGCTTAATGCACCGTGATCATACTCAAATGCACCTCATAAGTAATAAGGTATCATAAAAGTTTAAACCTGACTCAAATCTTAATATACAGATTTTACGAACCTGGAACAAACACCAAATATGCACAGATATGAGAGTAGCAAGGTAAGATTCCGTAAGGAAAGACCGTCCTCCCTGGAGTACTCATCCTTGAAAGGAAGGAAGGAAGAAAATATTAATGAGAACCAATCCACTTAGTGTTGCAACATATTTAATGATATGACATGAACACATCAGAAAGAAAGATAATGAGAGAAATATCCATGAAACATAAACCAACTTCTATATGCTTAAATAACATAAGTATGTGTCTTATTTATAATAACATTGTTCAGACTTGTAGATAATATATATGTTGTTTAGAAGGCGGCACATTACCAGAAAGATCTGCTTCTAATTTCGAATTTATCGCTCTTACCTCAAATGATTTAGCAACAGAAGCAATAAGCTTTGCACTGAAGTCAATCCCCGCTAAACATGCCATGCCTGCAACAAAAGCTGCAAAAACAGCAGCATACCTACACCAATGGAAAGGAGCAAACAGGTTATGGTAGCTATGTGAACTTGTCAATGACAACACCACATTCAATTTAAGATGCCCATATTTGGGAAAAAGAAATTCGTCAAGAAGGAAACACATGTAAAATGGCAATATATGCTGATGCACAATGCTACTCAAGATATAATATTCCAATGGAAAAACTAAGAAACTGCTTCTCTCCCTTTTATAAATTATCTTAGCACTATACTCGAACATCCTTCTATAAATTATTTTACCACTAAACTCTGATAATCACAAAAGCTATCCACACTTTGCGGATTAACATATGCAGGATACTGAGTACAAGCATTTAATGTCTACGAAATTACTAGAATGCAAATCTGAACTCCAGAATTCAACCCATCAAATTCTTGTCAACCAAAACTCCAATACTCTCTGATTATCTCTATGGCAAGGACAGGAATTATGTGCATGTCTACATTTAAACATCACAAAATGCAAATAAACTCTTTTCACTGATTGCACATGTTCCGTGAATTATCATGCACTTAAAATCTTCAGCACCTACATAGAGTGTGCTCAGACGAGTGGCAGAAAAAGTATCTGCAAGTCAAGATGAATAATATATGGGATCCCTCACAGAGACGAACATTGCACATGTTTGTGCTTTATTAAATGCATATGTAAATCTGCACATATGTAATAAGCAATGTCCTTTCAGGATTGATCTAGACCTCAAATAAGCCATTAAGAGCATTGACGCCTATTGATAAGAGTAAAGAAGAGACATGAAGACCCTCAAAAGAAAAGAAAAAAAAGCTAAAGAAAAGAAAAACCCTTAAGCCTGATTCCAAGCAAGGCACTCAGTCCTATATTACATTCCCTCATTTAGTAGGGTGCAGTTTCACAAACTGAAAGCCCTTCATAATTTTTCAAGCTATGAGGAGGGTGCATGTACACTACAAATAGTTTCTAGAAACGAATCCTCTTCACAATATTGTATTTAGCAAGAAGACCCTCATATAATAAGAAATCCACCACTTATTATTTGGAAAGTGGAAGAGATACTTAGACAACAGCAAGATGTATAAAATACTGCCATATAGTCAGGGTACAAGAAAAATGATAACATGGCCTTAACTGCTCATTTCCACGAGGCCCTTGGAGCATGACGCAACCACCTCCTCCCCGATAATCTGACAACCAACACTGCGAGAAAGTGACTGTAAAAAAAGTCATTTTAAATGAACAAAATTACAGAAATGCCTAGTTACTAGTTAGCATCTAAAGAACATATTGGTCGTACTGAGATATGTAACTAAAAGTTTAAAAGAAAGGAAACAAAAATCAATTAGATAGAAAAGCGAGAAGTAGGGATAAATACTCGAAAGATTGTAGCCACTTCTTCCGTAATTGATTCCACATTCGATTCAGATAGCCTATTGAGAAGCCCTAAATACAAGCGAGATAAATTGGACCACGCTTAGCAGAGTATAAATCCATAGTACATCAAACCAAATCCTTGCAAAGATTAAAACAAAAACACATACCTCTTATTCTGCGGCGAATCTGCGCGAGCTCTTCTGACTCCTTGCCGGCACAGGCTCTCAGGTGAGGAGCCACATACTTCACGTTTGCATCCACGATAGGTGCCTGCACTTGTGGTGGTTCTTCATTTAATGTATCAGGCTCCTTGTTACCTTCACTAATGATATCCTCTTCTGTTTTGCGCAAATTATCAGCACTTCCATCCACTGGGTTCTTTCCTGAAGGTTGGGAGGATTTCTTCCTCTTGTGTTTTTTACTAGCTGAGATTGGTTCCATAACATTTGCATCTTCTTTGTCAACAGTTTCATCCTCTGGCCTTTTGATAGAAGGCTGAGACGACTTCTTCCTCCTGCGTTTTTTACCTAATGAGACAGGTTTCATGACCTTCTCATCATAATTTACGCCGTCGTTCGTAACTATCTTATCATCCACAGATATGCCATCATCTAACACTGATGGAATCCCCTTAATGAACTCATTTATCCCATCATCAGAGTGCTTGAACTTGTCTCCCTTCACTTTGAGCTTCTTTGCAAGCCTCCTCTCCATTTCAAGATCTTCCTCAGCACCAACCATGCCCTTATTCATATCCATTGCTAAGAATTCCTCAAACTTTGTCCTGGGTTTCCTCATTGAATCCTCCTTCTCCTTCTTCATAGAAATAGTTTTGCCTGAAGAACCTGACTGTCCCTTGGATTCTTTCCTTGAGATTATGCCTTCAGTGGGCATTTTTAATCTGCAGAAACAGTCTTCTCCTCCTTCCTATTGCTCCAGTGCCCAAAACTTATTAAATCAGGTTCCAAATATGGATAGTGCATTGCATAAAAGTACTTGGAAAAAAGAATTCAATTTTACCTATGATGATATTTTCTCACTCTATGTCAAACCCATGTATACTTCTTTCTTCCTGCCATTCTAAGTTTTAATGATTCAAATCAAATTTTAAGAAGTGAAACCTCACTGTATATATAATACTTCATAATCTTTGAGATATAAGTGATGAAAAGAAAAGAAAAAACTCAGTCAAACAAGGCCGAAAGAAGATACTTTCTGATCACGATACTACTGTTTGCAAGTCTAACTCCCAATTTCCAACAACTTATTCAAATCAGACAACAAAATGAGCTATCATGTTTAAACGGAATTTCAAGATAATTGAACAAATGATACAGAATAAATGCATTTTTTTTGTTCTAAATTCCAAACTTGTAAATACACGGCCATTGCATGGAAAATCTGATGCTATTTTTTTTTTTTTTTTTTTTGGGTGTGTTTGTGTGGGGGGGGGGGGGGGGGGGGGGAATAGTGAACATATTTTAGCTGGTTCTAAGTTTGAGATCTTCTAATCTAAGAATACATTCTTCTACTTCCATAATTCTAATTCCTAATAATTGAGACCAAATCCATAGAGGAAAAAAGAACATAAAGTAAAATTATATGACCTGATTCTCAACCCAGAACAAGAATTGGTTGTTGCTTCACCAATCAGGCTTCTTCTCTTTTCTCTTCGAGATTTGTTTCCAGCTCCCTCTACAGTCTCAGTAGAAATTCAAAGTAAGAACTAAAAAGAGTGAGGAATTAATTTAAAAAAAGCCCAAAATAACTTATTTAATCATGTGAAACAAGAAGACTCATCGAATTAGGGGAAAAAATACTTGGCTGATTACTATTCCATATTCGGTTTCATCACTTTGCGATGGCGATGTTCTTGGAAAAAAAGAAGGGATAGAAACCATTAATCAAGAAGCGAAGGAGACTAAAGTGGAGAGGCCATGGATTTATATATTCTAATTGCAGGATCCATACCTAAACCCAGTTCAAATCGAATCCAATTTACAAGATAGTCTAAAGTCTGATATATTTTGTTTCATTTTAATTCACTGGACAAACAAAAATGTACCGCTGACTTTTTCGTTTTCTGTTTTTGGTTTATTTATTTATTTATTTTTATGCTGGATGCCTGACAATTCATCTCATTTGTTGGGTCTTGGGGAAACCCTCATTTGTTTTTTCCCCCTAAATTTTGTTTTATTAGCAATAAATGCATCTGCACCAAGTGCGCGTGGAGATGGGATATAGTTGTAATTTATTTGTTTCTTTAATAATGAATGGTATTTTTTTCATTCTTATGAATTTAGTATATTTATAAAGCATCTAGTATTTAGTTACTTCAATTTATGACATTTGTATCGAAGAAAATATTTTCTATTATCTTCTTTTCTTTTAATATAATAGTGTAGAACTTCATTTAGGAATATTTGGGTGGAAGAACAATATCATTTCTGAAAAGTAAACAAAAGAGGTTGTGTAAACCGCTCGAGTTGAGATCATTTTAAATTTAAACCACATAAACCATATATTCCTCGTCGCAACACACTATATTTTTAGTATTATAAATGTGGACTCTTTTCTTTTCTCTGTTTAGCTTTATTAATGGCTATGTTCTAATATTTTCATTTATATGAAAGTTTATTTTGTGTGGTTGTGAGTAATCATTCCCTCAAATAATTTTTTTCGTAAAAAGATCGAATTACAACTTTCAAGTTTCTATTTAACATGTTAAGACAAAAAAAACTTGTAAAATTGATAAGACTCCTCCTAGTAATAGAGGCAATCAAAAATTCAAGGCACAGTCTTAGGGCAATGTTCATGCCCTACTTAGCTAAGATGGTTGGAGTTGTCCATTTGATTCATTCAGAAAGAACAAACTTCTTAATTTTTTAATCATTTCCCATACATAATCTTTTTCATAATAGAAGAAATAACTCCTCAGACTAATAACTACATTTCAATAGCATTTTTCTCTATGTATCCAATTTAACTAGGATTATTTACAAAAAAAACATTAGGGTTAAGTTTAGCTCGATCGGGTCCATTTAAATATCTCTCTCCCCCCTCTCTCAAATACTCTCTCTTTCCCTCATCTCTCATGATTTACATACTATTATAGCCTGAGATGAGGTTATGTATTGTTCCGGAAGTGAAGTTATGTATTACTCTAATTATGTAGTGATCCAATAATTTCATCCAAACATCTTCCACTGAAACTTTTAAGTTAATCTGTGGAAGAAAAAATAACCAAGTATAGTTAACGAATTTTCTCAAATAGGTGTAGCGGATGGTGGATTAGGAAGGGAAAGACACAATGCTACCTAGGCATGAAGCAAATACCAAATGTAAATTCTTGTGGTGCCAATGATGGGTTAGCCAATGTGCTAAGAATTGTGTCGTTGGGAGAATCCATGGATGTTGATTGGTAGAAATTGAAAAGATAAATGACTCCTCAAACCCTGAGGTTGAGTTTGGTTTGGAATAAAATGTGTGAAAGGAAAAGAAAATTGGCAAGAAAATCATTTTTATTGTTTGGTTGTGAGAGAATTTAAGAAAGAAAAGAAAGAGAATGAAAGTATCGAGCATAATTTTCTTATCACTTTTCTATCCTCCAAAATAGTGAATGTGAGGAAAAATACATAGAGGAACAGGAGTATTGCCTAGAACTACTAATTGGATACTCCTAAATCATGCAACCCTATCCATAATATTTTGCTTTTATTGTTTGGTTGTGAGAGAATTTAAGAAAGAAAAGAAAGAGAATGAAAGTATCAAGCATAATTTTCTTATCACTTTTCTATCCTCCAAAATAGTGAATGTGAGGAAAAATACATAGAGGAACAGGAGTATTGCCTAGAACTACTAATTGAATACTCCTAAATCATGCAACCCTATCCATAATATTTTGCTTTTTCTTTTACTTTTCTCTTTCTTTTTCTTAAGTAACCAAACTATAAAAATATATTGCTTTTCTTTTTCTTTTCTTTTCTGTTCTTTCTCCTTTTCTTTTCTGTTCTTTTTTCCTTTTCCTTTCTTTTCTCTCATTTTCTTCTTAGGGGTTGTTTGGTCAGGGGTGGAAGTGAAGAAGTGAGGAAGTAGTAATAGTTTCCTTTGGAACTTGAGAATTGATTAGTGAGTTTTCTGGTGTTTGGATGTTGTTGGAAAGTGTGGTTTGGAAAATGTTATGTCTTTTTCGGTGTTTGGATAATAATATGAAAGTGTGAGTGAAAAAGTTGACCACAAAGTTGACCGTAAAATAATATTACAATAAAAATTAATTAAGAAAAATAAAAATTAGATTGTAATTAGAATGCAAGTGAGATTTACATGATCACAAAATTAACTGTTTTGAGTTACAATTTATTACAAATGAGATTTACATGACCACAAAATTAATTGTAGCACCCTGAAAGTGAGGAAGTGATTGTGTAAAAGGAAAAAGAAAAAAGAGTTTTCTCATTTTCCTTTTCCGGTGCTTGGACTGATAGGGAAGTGAGCAATTATACTTCCTCATTTCCTTACTTCCGCCCACTTCCTTGCAACAAACATGCCCTTAACAAAAACAACCTAACGCAAGTGTGTAAAAACTACTCAAAATTCAAGGAAAGAACTCAACAACCACACAATGTTATCGAGCTCTGGCGACGAGGATGAACTCTCTTAGGCATAAGACCTTGCATTGGAAAAAACTTGGGTTGGAGCAACTCGAAGGGCCATGGTCACTATGTCTTTCTCTGTCGGGGGCAACGAATCAAAACATGAGAAACTCATGATTTTCCTAGGTAGCACATTATCTATGAAGTAGTTATTTCATCTCATTAAGTAAAATATCTTCTTCTACTATGTCATACTTTCTACACAAAACCCATTTAGCTATCAACATAATTTAGAAAATCATTGACTAGCTACAAATCAAATGCATGGTGCATACGCACGGTAGATAGAAACCAATCAAAAAAAAAAAAAACCATTAAAATACACATGAAAATTGATCAAATAACAGACAAGAAAGAATTGGCGTTTGATTCAATATGGGAGATCTTGAGTGAGTCTCTCTTTATAAGATTACACAAGTCTAAATTCTCGTAGGCCAAAACAAATAAAGAGAAAAATTGTATTCAATAAAAGCACAACTAAAGAGAAGTAAAAGATGAATGATATTAGAGTTGATACCTTATGAGTGTGGATCGTACGGAAGATGAGGAATTCTTTCAGTCGTGTTTTCAAATTTGTGGGTTTCGAAAAGGGGATGTTGCCGCTTCTGCTGTTGCTGCTGCGATGGGGAAGAGAAGGGAATTAGGGCTAAAAACGGGTGGTAATCGGATCGGATGTATGCTAAATCCGAATCGGAATCCGACCGGTAAGCATTCGGATTCGGGTGCAGTTTCCGAATTCAAACACAATTAATAATTAATTTGATAAATCTAAGAGATGTGTAAGATTTTATCTTTCTAACACAAAATGGATGACTAGGACAAATAATCACAATATAATATAAAGTAAATGGTGAAGATTTAATGGGCTAAATTGTGCTAAAGTATCTTAAAGTTTCACTAATGTTGTACTTAAATATCTTATTGTGTTTCCCTGTACTTAAAAAACCTGATTGTTTTCAGTACCTAGCACTTTACTATCTTCCGTTGCTATTCTGTTACAATTTGTTCTTATAAGAAGATAACTTAATATATTTGACTTACTCTATTTGTGATTTATCTCAGATTGTCGTTCATTTTCATAGTTAGTTATTTTCTTAATAATAAATTAAGTTAAGAATATTAATCGAACTGGAGGAGTTTACAAGGATGGATTGGTGTTTTTACCCCTAACCTACACTAAACCTTTTATTTTTCATCTTTTTCCTTTGAAACATAGTTCAACATATAAAAGGAAGTGTAATAATTCCTCCACTAGTTATTGCTTATTTCAATAAAAAAACATTAAAAAAATTTTGCACATATGTTAAAATAGTAGCAACAATTTACCTTTTTTCCCCGTCTTATCAATTGACAAATTTCTTTTTCCTACTACAAAATTATTATTTTTCAAAAGACATCATTAGTCACTTCATGTCGGATAACCAATCTAAATTATGGCAAAAATGTAACCAGTTTGGCCTATGTAGTAGTACTGTACATAATTTACGCAATTTTAGAGCAATACGACAAAAGACTTAGATAAAAAAATGTCAGAGACAAATTTGAGAGCAAAGAAAAAGAAAACAATTAAGACATTTGAAAATTAATCTCCTCCTCCCCCTCTTTAGCCAAAGAGATGCATACAGGAGATGAAGTAAAAAAATGGGGAAATAATTGGTTGGGTAAAGGTTTTTTTATCTAAGAGTATTTTCGTCGTTAACACCGTGCGGTGGGTGCTAAGCGCAAAAATAAACAATGAAAATTTAAGTGCAAGGAGAAAAACAATAGGGTTTTAAGCGCAACACTGGTAAAATTTAAGGGATTTTACTGCAATTTAACCAATTTAATGAGAAGAATAAATGGTTAAGATTTAGTTTGAACAGAAACTTTAAGTTGCTTTTAAAGTAGTGTTAAGGATTAAAGATTAAAAGACTAAAAATTAAGGACGAAGATTTTCTGAACAAAAGCAGAAGCATGTCTTTTTTTTGGGTTTATTTATTTATTCTTTTCATCCAGGACATCCGACATTCATCTCATGTGCTGTGACTAAGGGCAACGCTTATATGTTTTTCTCTAAATTTTATTTTATTTAATAATAAAGGTCTGGCCAATTTGAAATAGACTTTTCTAGCAACTTAATCTGCAGTGTATGTTTTTTTTTTTTTTCCTTTTCTTTTTTTCCTTTTTGATTCTTATTCATGGAAAACACAATCATAGAATGGGATGGTATTTGCTAAATTGTTGGAACACCATTCCATCGATACAATTGAGTCTACCGTGGGGGATATACCGAAGCGAGCGTCTGGCACTTTAGGTTGAATTGTTGAAGAATTGAAGAAAATAGGCTATCGGTTTATCTGCATTGGCTGTCTGCTCTCCGGTTGGCAAGCAAGGGTCAGAGAAGAGCAACCACTCATTGTTAAAAATAAAACCATCATGTTTAAGATCAAGGAATCAGGCGGGAAAAAAAGAGAGAGCTCTCTGTTCCTAGTTCTCCTATAGCTGGATTCTCCATAACCACAAGAATCCCTAGAGTGAATGGGTGTACGAAAGTTGAAGCTAGTTGCCACAGTCAGAAGTTCTTCCTAAAGACAACAACGACAACTTACACCGAGAGCAACACCTCTTGAGAGAAGAAATCATTTAGTTGGTAATTTAAGAAGCACCAGAAGTCTTTCCTAATGGTTCGGTTTTTGGCATCGAGAATTGTAGCCACCCATTGGTGTTGCATAAGTTGTTTGTAGGCTGCAGAAATAACGTTCGACCTATAGGGTGGGTTGTTTACTGGATGGTGTATTCCACCTCATAAGTTCCCTACGAAAAGCACGACAATAACCGATAACAACTAGGAGGGAGCAATGTTGCTAGCAGATTCCAATTCGAAGCTGGTGGGTTCTTCATGAACTCTATTAAACCACTAACCACTGTGGAAGTGACGATGTCTGAAGAGAAATAGTCTGTGTTAAGATTTTGCGTTGTTTTTCAAGAGGAGATGATGTTCCAAGAAAATCCAAGTAAGTTGGAGAAGACGATGACTTGAAGCAGAAAAAGCAAATCAAGGTGAAACAGTTTCCTTTTCAGACGATTGCGAGTTTCCTTTTCAGGAGGAGTATGAATAGGATTCAATTTCTATTCAATGAAGATTTGTTTCTAAAGATTAAAGGGTCTAAAATCCTTCTGCATCAAGGAGATCAGCTCCTAATAGGATTGATCAAGATTCTTCAAGCATCCAACGGCCAAGATCATCTCACAGTCCAAATAAGAGTTGTATTGTAAAATCCTGTAAATAAAGAATTGTAACCTAGGATTTAGGTGGAACAGAGGAGCAGAAAAAAGTTTGCGGTGAACAACAATGTAAGGCCCTAAAAAGCGAAGAAAGAGAGAAGTAAGGTGAAGGTGCATAGAGAGAAGGTTTAGGTGTAGATTCAAGGGGAAGGTGAATACTCTTGTGTCATCAAGGGGAAGCTTAGATCTCTTTGTATCAAGTTTATTAATAAAACTCTTTTAAGTTCTCTCCCTATGGACATAGGCCAAGTTTGGGTCGGACCATGTTAAATTGTGTGTTCTTCTTCTTATATCTTTTAATATTCATTTTGTGTGCTCGAGGTAATCGATCTAATGGCGTACTTGAAGTCGTCGGTGGGAATCTCTATATCTCCCAACTATAGGTATCATAGTAAGTATGGTATCTCGGGTTATGTATGAAATAATTGATATCGAGCATATCAATTTCGTTTACAACAAATTGTATCAGAGCAGTTGGTGTTCGTTCAAAACTCGAGTGCTCTAGATGAAGAATAATATGTCAAGTCGATGGAGTTCGGCGGAGGCATCAAGATGAAGAAGACAACAAGAAAGTTTAAATTTATTCTAAGGTAAAGATCGATGACTTTTGGGGTATATTGATCAAGTTGGAGTCATTAAGGTTCAATGATGCTCAGATCTGAACACGGTAGACGCGGAGGTGATGATCGGATCATCGCCAATGGCGGACGGTAAGATGGGTTCGACGAGCTCACAGAGGCATCACACGATGCATCCTATGGAGGCTCACTGCGACAACAAGTCAAAGGAAAAACAACGGAGGGTGATGAAGGCGATCAACGGACAAGATTGATCGGAAGGTACATGCAATCGTAGTTGGATTCAAACGATCAAGGTGTCGAACCTATATTTTCCAACATTCTGAATGCAATGGTGGGTGCAGATCGAAGAGATTTCAATGTCTGATGCAGGTTCTGTACAGATCGGTTAAAGAAATCAACAGAGATCACAGTCAAAGTTACGACGGACTCGTCGTGACACGGTGAGATTATTGCAGGCATCAGTGGATCTATCAGATTTGAAGATCATCTAGCAGGACAATAGATCTAGCAAATATCAACACAGTAGTAGATAACAACCCTGATTGATAGAAGGAAGACCATGGCAGTGTGTGGTGAGAAGGCCCGGTAACACTATGACAGTTATGTGAAGACGGTAAGTCTCAAGATCAAAACATCAATGAAAGGAGGACCATCACCAAGTGATCGGTGGAAGACCATGACATGATAAGTTCTTGACAATGTTCGTGTAAATTTGGTAAGACCATGGCAAAATAAGAGGCGGATTGCCTCAAGACCAGCAGGGCCCCCATGGTCGGGAAGGCGTCAAAGCGGAATTTGCAATGGCAGCGGTGATGCAATGCAAGGAAAGAAATTAGGTTAAGAAGTTTCATGAAAAACTTAAAGAGAACTCACTTCGAGGTGGAGATTCAAGAAAAATTACAACGGTCTAAGTGCGCAGGACGACTAAAGAAAGGGTGCATTCAGGTAAGGCCCGAGATGGCCAAGACATGGCGGCGAATCCGCTAAAGGCCTCGGGAAGCGAGAAAGGTCAAAAGCTTCATGATGATTAGTCTACAATTCTGCATTATTATATCACATTTTCTTACCGATTTATGAAGAAAATATCGTTTCTAACTGTGTTTTGATGTATTTTGCAAATAATCAAAAGTCTAGGGGAAAAGGAGTAATAAGACCTTAATTAAACCCATTTTCGGATAATTAAATTCAGATTTCTTAGAGGCCAAGTTAGAGAATTTCTAAAAGATACATTGAATCTAGACGTTGGCAGGTGTCTGACAAGAATCTAGACCAAAATAATCGAATCTGAGCATATCTGAACGGTCCCTGAAGCGAGGTGAAGTCGCTCGCCAAAACCAGAGACCCTGGCTTTGCCACGAAAACGCGGCAATTGCCGCATTTTCGCGGCAATATAGTGGGCCCATGCGTCAATTTTTGACGCGTAACCTCGTCTCGCCTTCCAGATTCTTCGTTTGCCTATAAATACTGCAGGGTTTGGCCAGAAACGAAGCAGATTGAGAAATAGGCTAGGTTTTCTCTCTTTTAGTGTAGGTTAGTGTAGGTGTTCTTCTGTTCTTTTCTTTTCTTTTCTTTTATATTTTTATTTCGTTTTTAGATCATGTATTAGGGCTGAGAGACTCAGAGACAAAAAGAGAGATTGATGTAATAGATGGTGACAATCTATATAAAGGTGTCTCATTTCTTCTCCATTGTAATCTTCTCCATCTTCTACATGATGCTTAGCTAATTTTTTTTCTCATGGCAATCTAACTACTAGCCACTAATTATTTAACCTCTTACTTGATAATCCACATGAATCTAATAACCTCTACAAGGCTTTGCTCTTGCAAAAGCCATTGATGGCTCATGATGATGGATTCTAACATTCTAACATTTCTAACATCTAACCCACTAACTTGTTAACTTGCAATGTCTTCTTTATTTCATACTCACTTCTAACCGGTTTTGATGATTTAATCGTAATTTGCAACTTGTTGTGTGGTATGGATGTGTTGTTTGAATGTAAAAGAACAATCTTATGAACCATACTTTGTATCGTCTCTTGAAGCTAAAGACTAGTGATGGCCAAAGATCCATGTGAGGTAACTATCACTAAGAGGTTAGCATGATTAGTGGAGCAATTAGTAGTTAGTAGCGATGAGTTTTTTATTTTATTTTAAAAATCAAATTCAAACAAAATTTTGTTCGGAGCGAAACCAGCACTTGAAAATGTGTCTTTATGAAATCAGTGTAATTATATATGTGTGCTAATGTTCGCTCGATACTTCTTTTATTCCATTGGCTCAATGGGTCAAATCCATAGGGACGGGAGGTGATAGAAGCATTAACAGTTCATTCACGTGTTATGTTAATAAGTTCTTCTTTGTTAAAGAATGAGAAAAGAAAAAGAAAAGAAATTCAGAAGTGATAGATAGAGAAGGCAATGAAAACGGTGAAGTGAAAACAATGGAGAAATGGTTTGTGGAGTCGGTAAAATAAAATCAATAAGTAGAAATGAAGAAGAAAGTGAAGTGGTTTAAAAAGTGAGTTTGAAATAAAAAGAAGATGAAATAAAGAGGATAGTAAAAACAACGATAGAAAAAATGATAAAAGGCTTTAGAAATGGTTTTTAAAAACAAAGTAAGAAGAAAGAAGAAAACTATGAGAGAAAACTCATGACTACTAACCACTAATTGCTCCACTAACCATACTAACCTCTTAGTGATAGTTGCCTCACATGGATCTTTGGCCATCACTAGTCATTGGCTTCAAGAGACGATACAGAGCATGACTCATAAGATTATTCTTTTACATTCAAACAACACATCGATACCACATAACAAGTTGCAAGTTAGTATTAAATCATCAAAATCGGTTAGATGTGAACATGAAATAAAGAAGACATTGCAAGTTAGCAAGTTAGATGTTAGAAATGTAAGAATGTTAGAATCCATCGTCATGAGCCATCAATGGCTCTTGCAAGAGTAAGGCCTTGTAGAGGCTATTAGATTCATATGGATTATCAAGTAAGTGGTTAGATGGTTAGTGATTAGTAGTTAGATTGTCATGAGAAGAAAAATTAGCTAAGTATCATGTAGAAGATGGAGAAGATTACAATGGAGAAGAAAAGAGATACCTTTATATAGATTGTCACCATCTATTACATCAATCTCTCTCTTTCTCTCTCTGAATCTCTCAGTTCTAATACATGATCTAAAAATGAAATGAAAATACAAAAGAAAAGAAAAGAAGAACACATACACTAACCTATACTAAAATAGAGAAACCTAGTCTATTTCTCAATCTGCTTCATTTCTGGCCAAACTATGTAGTATTTACAGGCAAACGAAGAATCTGGAAGGCGAGACGAGGCCACGCGTCAAAAATCGACGCGTGGGCCCACCATATTGCCACAGAAACGCGACAAAACCAAGGACTTAGGTCCCTGGTTTTGGCGAGCGACTTCGCTTCGCTTCGGGGACCTCCAGATATGCTCAGATTCGGTTATTTTGATCCAGATTCTTGTCAGACACCCGCTAATATCTAGATTCAATATATCTTCTAGAAATTCTCTAACTTGGCCTCCAAGAAATCTGGATTTAGTTACCCGAAAATGAGTTTAATTAAGCTATTATTACTCCTTTGCCCCTAGACTTTGATTATCTGCAACATAGACCAAAACACAGTTAGAAATGATATAAATCGGTAGAAAAATATGATATAATAATGCAGAATTGTATACTAATCACACCCCTACACTTATCTTTTTGCCCGTCCGAGCAAAATAAGAAAAAGAAAAACTATACAACAAATGTTATTACACCACTTTCGTAGGTGACGCGATTGCACTGAGCAGGTGCAACAAGCCGTTAAACCTCTAGATTACCCCTAGAGGAGGAGTTTTGTCTCCTGAGGATTTTCAGCAGATTGCACCCACAAAATTCATAAAGAAAGAAGACAAATGTTAGTATTTTGAAAATGCATTTTAAAGAGAGACAAGTTTTCGAAATATTTTTGTAAAAATATAAGCGATCTAAGATCATAAGTGCACCAAAAATTATTCTCCCTTAAACTTAATCTATATGCAAGATCTTGTCTTCAATTAAGGTAAGAATTCAAAATTAGATTGAATATTCTATCCTTCATAAAACCTAGATAATATGTACTTTGTGATAGTGAAGATTTCTGGGATTTCAACTCTAACTATCAAGCCATTTATTTATATATATTTTTCTTTTTTCTTTTTTTTTCTTTCTTCTTCCCTTAGTTTTCTTAGGCTTTCTAGTTTACCCGGGTGGTGAGCCTTTAACCGATGACTCCCAGACCAGATGGTCTTAGGACACAAGATGAGAAAACATCCCACGGGTTTAAGAACTCGAGTAAACAAGGCCACAAAACTAAGGGGGATTATTTGTTTCTTATGACCACCGTTAGGCGTGAATAATCATGCTTCTTGACGCATAGTTATCCAGCTTAATAAGTAATTTTTTTCTTCATATATATCATATTTATTTCTTTTTATTTACTTTATGACATTTTAGGTCTTTGTTTCTATCCCAAAAATGTGTAAGTGTGAAGTGCATAAAATCTAAGACAAAAATTTAAGATAAAATTATCTCTCCAATTTATCTTTCTTAGCCTATAATCTTAAACAAGATTCATTATTTCGACTAGGTTTAAGATGTCATAATTTAGGTTTCCTTAATTTCTAAGATCATCTTAATTTTCTTAAAAATAGATTAAAACTTTGTCTCTTATTTCAAAAGTTTTTAAAAAAAGGAAAAGTTCTATACATAAGGAAAATTCTAAAATATCCTAAAAAAGTGAAAAAGAAAGAAAATATAAAAATTCTATGTTAATAAACCCTCCCCACACTTATCTCATGTATTGTCCTCAATGTATCGTGAATATATGTATGCATGAAACAAATAGAGAGGAAAGAAAAAAATCACCTTAAGGTGGTGGTTCTTGTGGTGTCTGATTGGTCCACGAAATGCAGCCCAATCCAATTTGCATTGAATTCTCAGGAACCCATTAATAACCTTAATAATACAACCCACTATAATGATATGCACATGAATGATTTTTATTATGAATTTTATCCCATCTAATTTTCAAATTTCAAAATAATTTTGGTGTTATTATTATCAACACCCTTATCCCAAAATAAAGTATGAAAAGATGGGATGATTGATTTGAACTCAGGAAGTATAGGAACTACTACTGACTCATAAATTTGACATAAGTCAAGTAAAAGTTCAGGAGTCAAAATTGGTTTAGGAATCAGGTCCAAATCAAGAAGTTGAATTCAAGTCCACATTCATTCCTCCACAATGAAATGTGACATCTAAGATAGGTGATTCACGTTCAACAATGATAGGTATAAGAACCAAAACTGACTCTAAAATGTTGCTCAAGTTGGGTAACAAAACAAGAGTCAATATTGATTCAAGAATTTGAATTGGATCACAAATTTGAGGATCGAAGTTACATTCCTTATTGAGTTCAATTTCATAAAATGAGAACTTGCCAATTTGTCAATGGGACTTTCAAAAGTATGAAATTGGTTAATTTCAATTTGATGATCATAAAAGATTGGTGATTCAATTTCACGATGGATAGACACAGGATCCAACACTGATTCGAAAAAAGGATCGAAATTAGGTAAAGACACTAGAGTTATTATCGAATCAGGATGTGGAATTGAATTACCAAGTTGATGTTCAGAATCATATTCATGCTCAAATTCAATTGCAGGAAAAGGATAACTTGCCAACATGTCAATGTGATTCTCAAAAGTCTGAGTTTGGTCAGGTTCAAATGGATGTGCTGAAATTAAATCTTGGTTTTTAAAATAATAAGAGTCCTGGATCAGATCAATAGAGTTAGAGATATCTGAATTGGTTAAATGCTGATAAGAGAGAGTTTCCTCATTCTTATAAATGTTGATCAATTGACTCAATTGTGTTTCCAACTTATTGATAGACTGAGCAGAAGATTTTTGAAAATGTAGCGCGGACTCCTGCAAGATTTCTATACTCTTTTCTAAATATGATTTTTCTTCAAGTGGATGTTCTAGAAAGAGAGTATAGGAATCTTGGTTTTGAAAATTTTGTGAAGAGTGTGAGTCGAACATGTTTTAAGATTGAAGCTCAAAGTCACGGAAGCATTCCATACTCGTTTTCAGGGCAGATGGTTGGTCATTTTGAGTAGGTGAAACTGAGTATGAATCATGAAAATATTGTGAAATTGGTGAATTGAGCTTCTTTTGTTGGGACTCAAGCATGGCTTGTGCGGCTTCTATATTTTTTCTATCTGGGATTTTTCTTCAATTGGTGTATCTAGAAAAGGAGTATAGGAAGCAAAATTGGGGAATGAATATTGAAAAATTGTGAAAATTGTGAATAATGTGATTGAAAATTTGACTCAGGGGAGGTGAATCCCTATTGACTCTGTGACGAGTTGAAAATATTTTTGAAATTTTGGTCATAAGATTGAGGGTATGGTTGTATTGATTCAGATAAATCCAACCCGATGTATTTGATTGGTTCATATTATAAAAAATCGGGTTAGAATTATCCAAATCAAATGGGGTGATGTGAAGTATGGATTCATATTAGGATTGAAAGAATTGTTGTTGTTGAATTCCATTTCACAAACAATCACAAATAAAAAAGAAAAAAAGGCAAATAACAAACAAAAAAAATAAAATCAAAACCAAGCCTATACTAGGGTTGACCTAGACCTAGACGACTCCTAAATGGTTGATTACTCAGGGGAGGTTGTTGTATGAATCCGACCACAAGCTAATCTGTAACGCCCCGATCCTGCGGGTACGGAGACGTTACTGCAACGTATATACGTAGGTCAGAAATACCCTCACGTATATACGCTAAGCATCAGTACAGGCAAGAATCAGAGTACGGAAGCAAGTGGTGCATTATACATTCCAACACATGAGTACAATTACAAAGTTATCACCAGAGGTGATCCAATATTACATGAATATTACATCACTGATATGCGCAATTGCAAGATTACAAAGATATGTACATGTATGAACAGTACAAAGGGCACTCACGAGTTTACAAAAGGAAAACTCGAGAGGCACACAGGGGGCCTGGAAGGATAGAGCTCTGGACGATCTGTTGGAGATCCACGCTACCGCTGCGCCACTCTGATCAGCAACTGAGAGAATCCACACGCTCCAAGCTCCAAAACCTGGACAAGAGGATCCAGGGGAGTCAGATGAAACTCCCCAGGCGAGTGGTGAGGTAAAAGCCAAGTGGCGAGCATAGGCAGGCATGCAGGAGCAAGTAGATATAGCAGGTAACTTCCAGTAGAGAATACACTTGGTATAACAAGATAAGAGCAGGTAAAGAGATGAGAAGTAGAGTAGATAGGACAACACCAGATATCTCCTAAGCTAACATAAAACCGATAAAAACCGATAAAACCGAATAAAGCCGATTACAAGCAAAACCGATCGCACAAGCTTAGGTCACGGCTCCATGAGACTAGTACATCGAAGGAATAATCCAAATAAGGAAACCCTCATCTATATACCTTTATCTCATATCACCGTAATCCAAGCGCATACAACCTGAATTACAAAACAACACAACAAATCGTATATATTAGCATCTTATTATAATTGGGGCCGTCTAAGTTCCAAGTTTCAGTATGTGTCCCATTCCACATACTTCCACTCACAACTTACATAGCAAGTATTTGGAAACTGATAAAGTTCGATGAATCATGTTTCGGATGGGCCCCGTACATGCCCGGGACAACAGTTCAGGAGTATCCGGTGCTGAGCCGGAACGTACCGCTAGGTACCGGGACTTATGGTCGCCCGAACAGGAATAGAGTATCGCAGATCCCATAGTAATAGGCCTAGGGCGTGTGCATACCCGGCAGGAATAATCAGGAGTAGGGGTGCCAGCACACCCCACGGAATCCCTGGTGGCCGCCGGTGATCCCTCAAGTATTTGGCCACGCGCGGCTCGATAAGACCACCATAAATATGATTAATCAGGGCCCATCAGTTTTCCCCAAACCAGGTGCAAGTTGTCTTATAATAATTTAATATGTGATTATCAATTTACGGGAAAAGCAGGTATAAGACATGATCAGGAGTTCAGGAGTACATAACAAGAATCATAACAGGAGATCAGGTACAGACAGGAGGTGATCCTACAGATTCAAGAGGTGGCCCCCACAGATTCAAGAGGTGGCCCCCACCATGTGTGTGGTGTGGCACTTTGTTCCATGTGGCACTTTGCTCTGAGGGGATGGATTCTAGAGGTGGCCCCTACAGATTCAAGAGGTGGCCCCCACCACGTGTGTGATGTGGCACTTTGCTCCGTGTGGCACTTAGTTCCATTCAGGATAACAGGTCACTGTATACAATACATGATAACAAGGCAGGATTCCCGTAAACGTGATAATCACAAGGTCAAGTATATCATGCTGGGTGTCAAGTGATAGCATGACAAGAGGGTGATATTAGGCAGGTGACAAGTCATGTCAAGAGATTGATATTAATCCGGTGGCAAGTCATGTCATAACAAGGGGCTTGCCAAGTAGTAGCTAAGCACAATCAAGCGGAGCTGAGCAAGCTGGAGTGTACAGACAGCAACCAGTATTTAACACCGGAGCGTCTGGCATGATTACCGGGACAACTCGGCTTAAGGTGCGAGTAGAAAATCCGGCAGCATCTCGCCTAGACGAATCTAGTGGTAAAGCGCTGGACGCTGAACATGATAACCAGGCGGAGCCGAAGACCTGACGGTCCCAATCACCTCTCTTTCGAGATAGTGAGTGACCGGAGGCTGAAGAACGGAGAGACCTGCTGGCCCCAATCACTTCCCTTTCGAGATAGTGAGTGACCGGAGGTTAAAGGCTGAGAGACCTGCAATGTTAGTACCACATGAACAATAAATAAACTACCGTAATACAAGCATTCGTCACAGAGCAATACATGTCCAGTCATTGGCACTCGGCCATACACAAATACAGGGACTCAGCCCAATACATGATACATGAAAACATGAAGTAAAATACATGTCGATGGAGGCGAGAGCGAGAGCACTCGCCTAAATCACCAGAAATGCCGAAAGGTCCGAAATCCACGGAACTCGGGACGCGCCATAATTATGAAAGGAGAGAGTGCACAGGAGACGCGGGTTTTTTTTGAGGGTGAAACGCGAGGGTTCGCAGACGCGGGAGTTAGCGTCGCGAAAATAGCAGACACGGAATCACAGACGCGGGAATAGCAGACGCGGGGTTCGCGTCTCAAGAATGGCAGACGCGGGAATAGCAGACGCGGGATAGCAGACGCGGGGTTCGCGTCGCGAGAATGGCAGACGCGGAATTGCAGACGCGGGATAGCAGACGCGGGATTCGCGTCGCATAGATGCCACAAAACGCGAGGTCTGCGTTCAAGTGCGGATGCGAAGAAAACGCGGACGTGGACATGGGTTCTGAGTCGCGTTAACACAAGAAGAACACAAACGCGGGAATAGACTCTGCGTCGTGTCAATACAGAAACGCGCGGAGCGCGTTAAGGGATTGCCCAGACGCGGGGTTTGAGATCCGCGTTAGGAAACAAACAGAGAGGAGGAAGGTGATTCCTTTGCTGCGCCCGACGAAGGGAAGTTCGGCCCCAATCCAAAAGGAGGGTACCGGCCCTAAGTCTTGCCAACGGAGGAGAACGCGGCCCCAATCCAAAAGGAGGGTACCGGCCCTAAAGCATTGCCTGACGAAGAAGAGCGCGGCCCCCAATCCAAAGGAGGTGGCCGGCCTTCAAGATGGTGGTGGGATGGTGATTTTGTGGAGAGGTTTTGATGATGGTGGTAGTTTTGGAGAAGGTGAAGAAGAAGGTGAAGTCTTTGGTGGAGTTGTTGGAGTTGTGGTGGTTTAAATGGAGATGGAGGAGGAAGAAGATGAAGGTAAGGAGTTGGAGGAGGTGTAGTAGTTGTTGTTGTGGTGGAGATGAAGGAGGAGTTGGTGGAGGTTAAGGTGTTGGTGAAGTGGTGAAGAGAAAAATGAAGTGGAATGGAGAAGGAAAGGTATTTATAGGAATTTGGATTTGTGAAGGTGATGCAAATAAATAAAAGAGAGGGGGTGTTTGTAAAATGGAGAGGGTGAGGTGTTTCTCTTGGCCAATCATGGCCAGCCATGGAGATGGGTGAGGTGGAGATATTTGTGGTGGAGTGTTGGAGAAGCTTGGAGAAGCTTATGGTGGAAGGAAAAGGAAGCTTGTGGTGGAAGGAAAAGGAAAGAAAGAAAATGAGAAAAGGAAAAGAAAATGGAAAAGTAGGATATTTTCTTGGAAGAGAAAATGAAAATAATGAAAGTGGCGGATTCCCGGGATTCGGTTGCGGATGCAGAAAACTTTCGGGAAAATACCGAAATCGTCCCGAAATCAAGTATCTCAGAACGACCCGCAAAAATTCTCAAAATCAAGAATATTAGTTTAAGAATCATGGTGAAATCCGTTTTAAGAAATACTTTATAGTTTTAAAACTAAAAATCCCAGAATCAATCAGCGATACTGGCCAATACCGACTCCGGTGAAATTTTCATAAATTCATAAAATCCTCAGAAAAAGCATTTAAGTAGGAAATGTTATTTTAAGAAATAATGTCTAAAGACACTTTTAGTAATTCCAATTAGTTTGTAAATTAAAAATCCGGGAATCGGTCAGCGGCACTGGTCGACACCGGTTTTGAAGATTTCCAATTTAATTCAGGAAAATTTCAGAAAATCATAGAAAATCTAAAATATTGGAAAATGATATTTAAAACAGAAACCAGTCAAATTGGAATACCAGAATGACCAAATCGAGTAATACCCTAGGATCGGGCCCTCGGTTCAGACTAGGGCTGACTCCGAGTCCACGAATCCAAATCCAAAACAAAACAATCATATGAATAATTCATAATGCAAAACAAATACAAGAAGTAAATAGAAAAATACGACCGAAAATCTGAATACGCAACTAAGTACGTATTCTGGGAGCGGGGTGTTACATTCCATCCACCTTACAAACAATTGCGTCCTCGCAATTTCGATAAGGGGTAAAATGAACACAAAGGGGGCAAAGGTGGAATTTATACCAATCAAGATATGAAGCACTATAGGTAGGGCTCTCAATTTGACTGAACAATAATCATCCTCCGTACTTCCGGCTGTATACATTTTTGAACGGTACCAAATAATACTGACTGATGTCGTTGCTGTGCAATAGAATTCTAGTTGTACTGCATACTTGATAGCCCTCCGAGAATAAGCCAGAATACTGAAGATAAAGGAAACCCTGATAGTCCTGAGCATAATAAAGAAGACCGATAATTAAGAATTTCGAATACCAGGCATCAATCACTCTGAGAGATAGAATAAAGAATGTAGAATATCCGTAGAGAATTCCGACTGCTGACTTCTGAAAGATAACCAGATCAGGATCCATCTGGAGAATACCGAGCTTCATAGAGTTGGCCAAAGAGATCACATAATAGCTTCATTCAGAACCAGCCACTACCTTTCTAGTATATCCATATCTTAAGTTAGTATAAATGCTTCATAAAACCAAAACAGGGGAAAGATGGAAGAGATTAGGAATCAAAGGAAAGATGATCAAGAAAATAGATAACTCTGTACTTGTAGTTGGATTGTATAACCAGGACTCATGCATTCCAGTTGCAAATTTCTTTACCATTAATTTGCCGTCTGGACGTACTGAGGAGGTGAGAGCCTAAGCTCTGATACCAACCTGTAACGCCCCGATCCTGCGGGTACGGAGACGTTACTGCAACGTATATACGTAGGTCAAAAATACCCTCACGTATATACGCTAAGCATCAGTACAGGCAAGAATCAGAGTACGGAAGCAAGTGGTGCATTATACATTCCAACACATGAGTACAATTACAAAGTTATCACCAGAGGTGATCCAATATTACATGAATATTACATCACTGATATGCGCAATTGCAAGATTACAAAGATATGTACATGTATGAACAGTACAAAGGGCACTCACGAGTTTACAAAAGGAAAACTCGAGAGGCACACAGGGGGCCTGGAAGGATAGAGCTCTGGACGATCTGTTGGAGATCCACGCTACCGCTGCGCCACTCTGATCAGCAACTGGGAGAATCCACACGCTCCAAGCTCCAAAACCTAGACATGAGGATCCAGGGGAGTCAGATGAAACTCCCCAGGCGAGTGGTGAGGTAAAGCCAAGTGGCGAGCATAGGCAGGCATGCAGGAGCAAGTAGATATAGCAGGTAACTTCCAGTAGAGAATACACTTGGTATAACAAGATAAGAGCAGGTAAAGAGATGAGAAGTAGAGTAGATAGGACAACACCAGATATCTCCTAAGCTAACATAAAATCGATAAAAACCGATAAAACCGAATAAAGCCGATTACAAGCAAAACCGATCGCACAAGCTTAGGTCACGGCTCCATGAGACTAGTACATCGAAGGAATAATCCAAACAAGGAAACCCTCATCTATATACCTTTATCTCATATCACCGTAATCCAAGCGCATACAACCTGAATTACAAAACAGCACAACAAATCGTATATATTAGCATCTTATTATAATTGGGGCCGTCTAAGTTCCAAGTTTCAGTATGTGTCCCATTCCACATACTTCCACTCACAACTTACATAGCAAGTTATTTGGAAACTGATAAAGTTCGATGAATCATGTTTCGGATGGGCCCCGTACATACCCGGGACAACGGTTCAGGAGTATCCGGTGCTGAGCCGGAACGTACCGCTAGGTACCGGGACTTATGGTCGCCCGAACAGGAATAGAGTATCGCAGATCCCATAGAAATAGGCCTAGGGCGTGTGCATACCCGGCAGGAATAATCAGGAGTAGGGGTGCCAGCACACCCCACGGAATCCCTGGTGGCCGCCAGGTGATCCCTCAAGTATTTGGCCACGCGCGGCTCGATAAGACCACCATAAACATGATTAATCAGGGCCCATCAGTTTCCCCCAAACCAGGTGCAAGTTGTCTTATAATAATTTAATATGTGATTATCAATTTACGGGAAAAGCAGGTATAAGACATGATCAGGAGTTCAGGAGTACATAACAAGAATCATAACAGGAGATCAGGTACAGACAGGAGGTGATCCTACAAATTCAAGAGGTGGCCCCCACAGATTCAAGAGGTGGCCCCCACCATGTGTGTGGTGTGGCACTTTGTTCCATGTGGCACTTTGCTCTGAGGGGATGGATTCAAGAGGTGGCCCCCACAGATTCAAGAGGTGGCCCCACCACGTGTGTGATGTGACACTTTGCTCCGTGTGGCACTTAGTTCCATTCAGGATAACAGGTCACTGTATACAATACAGGATAACAAGGCAGGATTCCCGTAAACGTGATAATCACAAGGTCAAGTATATCATGCTGGGTGTCAAGTGATAGCATGACAAGAGGGTGATATTAGGCAGGTGACAAGTCATGTCAAGAGATTGATATTAATCCGGTGGCAAGTCATGTCATAACAAGGGGCTTGCCAAGTAGTAGCTAAGCACAATCAAGCGGAGCTGAGCAAGCTGGAGTGTACAGACAGCAACCAGTATTTAACACCGGAGCGTCTGGCATGATTACCGGGACAACTCGGCTTAAGGTGCGAGTAGAAAATCCGGCAGCATCTCGCCTAGACGAATCTAGTGGTAAAGCGCTGGACGCTGAACATGATAACCAGGCGGAGCCGAAGACCTGACGGTCCCAATCACCTCTCTTTCGAGATAGTGAGTGACCGGAGGCTGAAGAACGGAGAGACCTGCTGGCCCCAATCACTTCCCTTTCGAGATAGTGAGTGACCGGAGGTTAAAGGCTGAGAGACCTGCAATGTTAGTACCACATGAACAATAAATAAACTACCGTAATACAAGCATTCGTCACAGAGCAATACATGTCCAGTCATTGGCACTCGGCCATACACAAATACAGGGACTCAGCCCAATACATGATACATGAAAACATGAAGTAAAATACATGTCGATGGAGGCGAGAGCGAGAGCACTCGCCTAAATCACCAGAAATGCCGAAAGGTCCGAAATCCACGGAACTCGGGACGCGCCATAATATGAAAGGAGAGAGTGCACAGGGAGACGCGGGTTTTTTTTTGAGGGTGAAACGCGAGGGTTCGCAGACGCGGGAGTTAGCGTCGCGAAAATAGCAGACACGGGAATCACAGACGCGGGAATAGCAGACGCGGGGTTCGCGTCTCAAGAATGGCAGACGCGGGAATAGCAGACGCGGGATAGCAGACGCGGGGTTCGCGTCGCGAGAATGGCAGACGCGGAATTGCAGACGCGGGATAGCAGACGCGGGATTCGCGTCGCATAGATGCCACAAAACGCGAGGTCTGCGTTCAAGTGCGGATGCGAGGAAAACGCGGACGTGGACATGGGTTCTGAGTCGCGTTAACACAAGAAGAACACAAACGCGGGAATAGACTCTGCGTCGTGTCAATACAGAAACGCGCGGAGCGCGTTAAGGGATTGCCCAGACGCGGGGTTTAAGATCCGCGTTAGGAAACAAACAGAGAGGAGGAAAGGTGATTCCTTTGCTGCGCCCGACGAAGGGAAGTTCGGCCCCAATCCAAAAGGAGGGTACCGGCCCTAAAGCATTGCCTGACGAAGAAGAGCGCCGCCCCCAATCCAAAGGAGGTGGCCGGCCTTCAAGATGGTGGTGGGATGTTGATTTTGTGGAGAGGTTTTGATGATGGTGGTAGTTTTGGAGAAGGTGAAGAAGAAGGTGAAGTCTTTGGTGGAGTTGTTGGAGTTGTGGTGGTTTAAATGGAGATGGAGGAGGAAGAAGATGAAGGTAAGGAGTTGGAGGAGGTGTAGTAGTTGTTGTTGTGGTGGAGATGAAGGAGGAGTTGGTGGAGGTTAAGGTGTTGGTGAAGTGGTGAAGAGAAAAATGAAGTGGAATGGAGAAGGAAAGGTATTTATAGGAATTTGGATTTGTGAAGGTGATGCAAATAAATAAAAGAGAGGGGGTGTTTGTAAAATGGAGAGGGTGAGGTGTTTCTCTTGGCCAATCATGGCCAGCCATGGAGATGGGTGAGGTGGAGATATTTGTGGTGGAGTGTTGGAGAAGCTTGGAGAAGCTTATGGTGGAAGGAAAAGGAAGCTTGTGGTGGAAGGAAAAGGAAAGAAAGAAAATGAGAAAAGGAAAAGAAAATGGAAAAGTAGGATATTTTCTTGGAAGAGGAAATGAAAATAATGAAAGTGGCGGATTCCCGGGATTCGGTTGCGGATGCAGAAAACTTTCGGGAAAATACCGAAATCGTCCCGAAATCAAGTATCTCGGAACGACCCGCAAAAATTCTCAAAAATCAAGAATATTAGTTTAAGAATCATGGTGAAATCCGTTTTAAGAAATACTTTATAGTTTTAAAACTAAAAATCCCAGAATCAATCAGCGATACTGGCCAATACCGACTCCGGTGGAATTTTCATAAATTCATAAAATCCTCAGAAAAAGCATTTAAGTAGGAAATGTTATTTTAAGAAATAATGTCTAAAGACACTTTTAGTAATTCCAATTAGTTTGTAAATTAAAAATCCGGGAATCGGTCAGCGGCACTGGTCGACACCGGTTTTGAAGATTTCCAATTTAATTCAGGAAAATTCCAGAAAATCATAGAAAATCTAAAATATTGAAAAATGATATTTAAAACAGAAACCAGTCAAATCGGAATACCAGAATGACCAAATCGAGTAATACCCTAGGATCGGGCCCTCGGTTCAGACTAGGGCTGACTCCGAGTCCACGAATCCAAATCCAAAACAAAACAATCATATGAATAATTCATAATGCAAAACAAATACAAGAAGTAAATAGAAAAATACGACCGAAAATCTGAATACGCAACTAAGTACGTATTCTGGGAGCGGGGTGTTACATAATCGGCCAGGTAGGGGCAAAATACGGTGAGAGGTATCCGTGCATAAGCAACATGCCTTAATTACGTCAAACCATAGTATCTTCGAGGCATAACCTCTTACTCCCCAACTTTAGACACCGATTTCACAAGAGTATGATTCAAATAAGTTCCACCCTCGGTCAATCTCTTAATGAGTCTGAGATGTCCGTAAGGGCCAACGTCTACCAATTTTTATTATGGCTTGGGTTGTGTGAGTGGGGAGATGGTTTTTGGGCTAAGGAAGGGTGATGAAATCCCCACCTTATCTTGTATTGGTTTTGCCCTTAATTTCAATTCGTGCAAGTGTGTAATATAGACAAGAATAACACAAAACGATAAATCACCCACGTGTTTGTCCTATGTTATATGCAATGCCATATGTACACCTCAGTCCAACTCACAACAACAGAACAAAATATAGTATATTAGAATTGAATTGACAGGTGCCTAAATGCAAATATCTAAACTGTTTAAAGCGTCCAATACCGTATTTTAGTTTTTTTAATTTTTGCAGTGTGTAGGCAATCAAAGCAGATAATTAGCAGCAGAATATAACAATATATGCAACTTGCAAGATTCCTGCAAAAGATGAAGTTCAGATGCCACAACAATGCCGTGTTTTCGCGGCCTTTTTGGCTTTTCTGTGGCAAAAATAAGGAAGCAGGGTCCCTACTTTTTAGAGTAGGAAAATACAAGCAAGACTATACTTCTGCAATGCTAAATATTTGCAAAGATTTACCTGCACACCAAACACAAAGAAGAAAATGTTAACAAAAACGTGAGTTTAAACCATTCCCATCCTCGGCAACCGCGTCAAATTTTGATCGGAACGAAACCAGCACTTGAAAATGTGTATATTATGAAGTCAATATAAAAGCAAGTGTGCTAATGTTCAACGGAAGTATCGAGGGAACATTAGCACACTTGATTTTATATTGACTTCATAATATACACATTTTCAAGTACTGGTTTCGCCCCGATCAAAACACGACATGATTATAATCAAGGAAAGAATTAAGGTAGTAATCTAAAATCTCAAGTCGTTTTGCTAATGGCTTGAAAAGCAAGTGAAGGTGGAGATTGTTAGGATTTTGTCTTATTTTTCTGGAGGAGATGATGGTCCAAGAAAATCCAATTGAGTTGGAAAAGATGATGACTTGAAGTAGAAGAAGCAAATCAAGGTAAAACAATTTTCTTTTCAGGTGATTACGAGTTTACTTTTCAGGAGGAGTGTGAATAAGATTCAATTCTTATTCAATGAAGATTTGTTTCTGAAAATTAAAGGATTTAGACTTCTTCTACATCAAGGAGATCAACTTCTAATAGGACTGATCAAGATTCTTCAAGCATTCAATGGATAGGATCATCTCATAGTCCAAATAGGAGTTGTATAGTAAAATCTTATAAATAAAGTGTTGTAACCTAAAATTTAGGTGGAGCAGAAGAGCAGAAGAAAGTTGTGGTGAACAACAATATAAGACCCTAAAACCTCAAGAAGACCCTAAAAAGTCAAGAAAAAGAGGAGCAAAATAAATGTGCATAGAGAGAAGGTATACTCTTGTAATCTAAACGTAAATTCAAAGAGAAGTTGAATACTCTTGTGTTATCAAGAGGAATGCTAAATCTCTTTGTATCAAGTTTATTAATAAAGCTCTCTCAAGTCTCTTCTCGTGAACGTAGGCCAAATTTGGGTCAAATCATATTAAATTGTTTATTCTTCTTCTTATATCTTTTAATATTCATCTCGTGTGCTCGAGGTAATCGATCATATGACATGCTTGAGGTCGTCGGCAGGGATCTTCGTATCTCTCAACTATTAGTATCATAGTAAGTATAGTATCCCGAGTTATGCACGCAACAATTGGTATCAGAGTATATCAATTTGGTCACACCGGAGATACAGTTGACTGAGGTAATTGTCGAAGCCATGGATCAAACCAAATCGCGATCACACGTGACCTATATTTGGCTAGATGAAAAGGGACGATTCGTTGAATATTCTGCCAAATCCAGCAAGTTCTAGATGGTTTGGACGGTGGCACGATAAGATAGAAACATCAAAGGTAGCCACCTTGCTGTAGCATTTCAGCAGTAAAACCATCCTTAGTACCTGGAGATTTATAATGTGACAATGCAAAGACAGACGGTCAAATTTCGGGCACCATCGGGGCGTCGAACGAGAGTCATTCTGTGCTAGCAATGTGCGTGGTTGGGTTCAGTCCGATGACTCATATTGTGCATGGAAGACAGTATCATCTGAAGGTGGAAATTATTACAAGTACGTAAAAATGTTGGACGAAACCTAGTAGATGTTTATTTTTCCCAACATAAAGATATGACCCTTCTTCTACATTGAGGAAACAGATGCATGTGTTTTAGGTTTATTTTACAAAAGACTAGCCATGGCCTTTTGTTCTTGTTCTTGTTTATTGATTCTTTTTATCCTAGTACGTCCAACAATTCATCTCGTGTGCTAACTTGCTTGGCCTTGCGTTCTGTTTTTGGGTTTTTGGGTAGTACTCTTAGAAACTTACATCTGGCTTTCCCTAGAAAAAAGGACAATTTTTAAATTAATTCTTTATTTTAAAAATAATTTAAAAATAGACTCCCTATGGAAATAATGAGGAAAATCAACCTCTGAAATGTTAAAGTCGATGCCACGTCAGCAACGGTCAACTCGCAACGCTAACATGTGTGACTCGGGGTTTTAAAAAACTCCGGGGTTGACAATTCCGAAGAAAAAATAGTATTTTTTTTTTGACATTTTAATAAACTCCGGAGTTGACAACCTTGGAGTTTAAAGATTGACAAAATAAAAAAACAAGCTTGTGCAAAAACAAGTTTGTGAACTTTTTTCGGATTTATGGAACTCCGACCTTGGCAAGGCCAGAGTTCCAAACAAGCTTTTTTTTCCACAAGTTTTTTTTTACAAGTTTTTTTTCCCACAAGTTTGAACCTCCCAATCCTGGAGTTTGTTAAAAAGACAAAAAAAAAAAAAAAAAAAAGTATATGACCCTAGGAGACACAACACGTTGCTGCTGCGGGACGACCGTTGGCTGACGTGACATGTCAGAGGTTAGTTTTACTAATTATTTTTTTAATAGAGAATCTGTTTTAATTTTTTTTTTTAAAAATGAAGGCTTAATTCAAAATTTGTTCCTCAAAAAATTGTATTTGCATGTATACCCCTTAAATTCAAGAATTTGTAACCTTACCCTTATAATTACCAGTTTTCTCAATATGATAAAAGTACCCCTAATATATACACTTGCAAATTCAAATACTATATATATACCCTCAAAAATATAATTTTTTTCATATAATTCTTATGAAAAAAAAAATTAAGTTGCAAATAAGATTTATGCATCTTATAAAGAAATAATAGAAAATATAAAACATAGAAGTTGCGTGTCAATATCATTTTCATTAGAAGTTGCCAACTTTTATGTCAACTATCATATTCAAATTTAACCTATTGTTTATTAAATTCTTAATATTTTGATATAGTAACAGATGGTTCTAAATAATTAGTCTTTCAATACAACTTTTAGGTCCTTTTCTTCTTATTTGCTCAGATCACCCTAAAAGAATAGTACATTATAGAACTATGGAGTATTATAAAAATTAAACTTTTAACGGTATACATGCAAAGGAAAATTTTGTTATATTCAACAAAATTGTAATTATAGAGGTATACCTGCAAACTCTTTAAATTTAGAGGGGAATACAGCAAATAGAGGATTTTGAGGGTGATGTTTATTTAAATTTCTTATAAAGGAAAAATTTACTTGCGAGTTACGACTAGGGGTGCCACCGGATACGGATTATCCGCAGATATCCGCATCCGAATCCGCCTCCAATCCGGATACGGATATCATTTTTTCACATCCGTCAATATTCGTATTCGTATCCGTATCCGAAAAGTAAGTGCGGATACAGATATGGTAAACGTAATATCTTATTCGTATCTGATCCGATATCCGAATGTTGCGTGCTTCATAATAATATCGGTATGGAGGAGACTATTCTTCAATGGAATAAGGCATTAAATTTTGATATTTTGAGTTGGTGAAAAAATAATAGTGAAAAGTATTCGATTCTTGTAAGAGTACCACAAGATATTTTGAGTATTTCGACATCAACCATGGCATCTAAATCGACATTTAGGGCGTGTTTGGTAAGTTGCAAAACATTTGCAAAATGCAAAAAGTTTTGCAACTTTACATTTACAGTTGTTTGGTTTCATTTGCAAAATGTAAAATGCAAAACACTTTTGCAACTCTTCTTTTCCCACTTGCAGTTGCTACAGTTAAATTTGTGGTCATGTAAATCTCACTTTTACACTCATATTTTCCCACTTGCAGTTGCTACAGTTAATTTTGTGGTCATGTAACTCTCACTTGTAGTACACTTACAGTTCAAAACAGTTACTTAATAATCAATATATAATTAAATATTATTAAATATTTAATATTTTAATAGTGTTCAATTTCTTATTTAATTATTTAATTATTTTATATTTTTAATCTTTAACTTTTTTTATTGTTTTAATATTTAATATTTTAATATTTTAATTTAATATTTTATTATTTTATTAATACTTATTCCATTTTTTATTATTTTATTTAGAGTTAATATTTTATTAATATAATAGTATTATACTTTAATATAAAATTACTATATATTTAATTATTTATTTTTAATATAAAAAATTACTTTATTAATATCATAATATATTTTATTATTATATTTATATTTATTATGTTAATATTGTAATAATAATTCAGTATAATAATACTATAATGATAATTTATTATTAAATTATAATTATATTTTACTTTATTAATTTTATATTTCTATAATATTACAATAATATTATAATAAAATTTATATTATAATAATTTTCAAGTATTTTTAATATTATAATATTATAACTATATTTTATTATTGTTGTAACATTTTTTAATATTTATTAGTATTCTTAAAATTTTATTAAGGTTCTTAGATTTTCTTAAAATTTATATTATTTATTTAGTTAATATTTTAGTAATATTTTACTTTTTATACTAATATTTTATTAATATTATTGTTATAAATAAAATATTAAGATTATTAATTTTTATCTCAAATTTATTAATACAATTTAATTTGTAATAGTAGATTTAATTTAATAGTATTTATAATATTTAAATCACTGCTATAGTTAATTTTGTGGTCAACTTTTCCACTTACACTTTTACATTACCAACCAAACACCATAAAACACAATATACTTTACCATTTACACTTTCACTTTATCAACCAAACACCGTAAAACACAATATACTTTTCCATTTACACTTCACTTTATCAACCAAACACCGTAAAACACAATATATTTCTCTGCTACAGTTCACTTTTTCCATTCTCATTTTACGACTTACGACTTGCGACGTTTTGCAACGAAACAAACAGGCCCTTAGCACCGGAGGACGTGTAATTTATTATTATAGAAGTTGAATGACAATTAATATGATAAATGTATTGATATGTACACAATAATATCACAGTATGTATCACATTTAATATTGTAGTAGATGAGATAAAAAGTAATATAAGTATTTCTGTTTAATTTATCTTTAACCATGTCCATTTTTTACATATCCGATTAGTATCCGCATCCGATCCGCTAATATCCGATTTATCTCTGATATCCGATTTTGACGGATACGGATATCATTTTTCCACATCCGCCAATATTCGTATCCGTATCCGTATCCGAAGGTTGGGTGCGGATATGAATATGGTAAAGATAATATCCGATCCGTATCCGATCCGATGGCACCCCTAGTTACGACCCGTTGCTGTGGGAAAAAAAGCTGAGAGAAATATTTCAAAAAGTTTGGAGAAGTGCCCAGATAAAAAAGGTCCTTTTTTATTGGAAACCCCGGGGGCTCGCTCAATTTCGCCCCCACTCTTTCTTTACCCCCCTTATTATGGCGATGGTGGGTGACAAAAAAATAGTGGGTTTGCGAATTTTGGTGCTGGAGTGCATAATTCATCTGCTCACAGGACGATGTCAGGTACTAATCATATGACCTGCTTCAATGCTTAGTCCTCTTACTTGTGAATCAGATTTGTGATCTTTATTTATTGTTTTTTTTCGCTGAGATTAGTTTAATGAATAATTTTTTATCCAATTATATGTTTCAGTATTTATAGTGTAGAAAATCATGATGATATGGAGTCTTTAGTTGCCCTTACCCTAAAAAAAGGTTAAAAGAAAAAGTACAGAAATTATGGGTGCTTCTCAAAGTTGTTCAGGAATTGTAGAACGACTTAATTGAAGCATTTAACTTTCTTTTAGTTTTGTAACTGAAATCTTTTGAGAACATTTGAGTTATCATACTCTGAGTAAAACCTTTCATGCACTAGTTAATCTAAAAAGAAACGAATATCTGTAGAATTCATATTACTTGCTTACCTCTATTAGGTTAAATGTATGCACGAGTTTTATTATGAATTAAGATATGACATTTTAAAATTAATAATTAGATGTGGCTATTCATAACAGCTCCTCTGGTATTCATAACAGATCTTCTGTTAATCCTTGAACATGAATGATAATGAATCTGTGCTTTTATTTGCTGATTTTCAATGAATGCTGGGAATTATCATGAAAGAAGTGCTTGTTTCATCTCTCATGCATCCTCATTCCTCAAAATATCATGAAAGCAATTGCAATTTGATGGTGGTTTCTATTGTTGGTATTAATGGTTGAACTTTTACAGGGCAGTTACGTCAAAATTACTTCACTTTACTTTTGTATTAAAAGTAAGCGTGCTTCTACTTTACAATCATCGTGAAACCATAAATAGCAAGATGGGTACATAAGGGGTAAGTTTTCTGGGTTGGAATGTTCGGTAGTTAAGCAAAAGAAAAAAAAAATTGTATGTAGTTGAAATGCCAATGTTGAGATGGATGAGTGATAATACAATACATGATGGAATAGAACCAGAGTTCTTTCATAAGAAGTTTTAGCTTTACTCAAGAATAAGATGCAGGGGATTGTTTGAGATGGGTTGGACATGTGCAATGGGGACTCATGAGTGTGGCAGAATGTGAGTTATGAGGAGTGGAAAATCATTGTAAAAGGAGCTAGCTAGGACTATGAAAGAGTCAACAAAAATGGATATACTAGTTACTAATTAATTATACAAGGGGTTCCTTGAAAGTGCTGAATAAAGTAAAAATAAATAAATCATGTAGATGACCCAAAAGGTTTTGGAAGGATTTTCTCTTTATTAATATTGTTGTCAAACTATTAAAGAAAAAAAATCTTAACCTTCTGGTGTATGTCTACTTATTTCCTTGACGGAAGCTCACGACTCTCCTCCCCTCATATCACCTATCTGTTCTGGGTGCGTGAGCCCTTCGAGCCAACTTTTGATTATGGAAATGAGTACATTTGGAGGAGAGTGGGAAAAATAGTACTCAACCATAAATATCACTTCATCAAGCCAATAAAAAATAAGAATTCATTGGTTTCTCATCTACTAGAGAGATGCAAATAAATAACTAAAACAGGTCACTCCAACCTTGAAATAGATGGGAAGACATGTTACGATCTTTTTCACTTACTTTCCTTATGAATCCTTAAGGGTTTTGATCTTTGTGATGGTGGTATTCTCATCTACTAGAGAGATGCAAATAAATAACTAAAACAGGTCACTCCAACCTTGAAATAGATGGGAAGACATGTTACGATCTTTTTCACTTACTTTCCATATGAATCCTTAAGGGTTTTGATCTTTGTGATGGTGGTAACTGTTTTCTTAATTCTTTCCAACTATACCTTTACCATTTATTTACCATGTAATTAGGGAAGCTGCCTAATTGATGGTGATATTGTTCTTTGGATGAAACATCCAACTACAGTACTTCCTTAACCACTGTTGTTACTGAAGCATTGGTTGAAATGTAACTAGTTCCATAACCATTATCATGCACACCACCTTCGTTTTGTTTGGTTGCAGGAAAATTGAGGGGAAGCAACTGAGAGTACTTTTACAGTATTCCATATATTAACTTTTTTATTACTTTTTTAATCCTTCTCATCCAAGAGGTTATTCTTTTGTATGCTTTGGATTAGCGGCGCTAGATTGAATCATAAAAGAATCAAATAGCCTAAAAGTTTTTATAGCTGCTTATGTTTGAGTGGTCAATTAATGAACAGAAGGATATTAATTGTTCATATATACTCTGGGTTCGTGTCACAACAAAATGGCCATTAATAGTTATCTTAAATGCCTTCAAACATTGAATTATTTAATGAAAATAAAAATTTCAAGTCAGTTCTCATTTATTCATGTGCTCTCAATTCATGCGAGTCGAGACACTTATGCAGACGAGGCCGAAATTGTTGAATGCGTAGCGAGAGAGAGTGAGATTTAGTGACAGAGTATTCGATGAAAATTTATTTGAGAGAAAGAAATTTAAAAGGGAGATAGAGAGAGAATATAGATAGATAAATCAATTAGACCATCTCACTACTTATTGAGTCTCATTGGGGTATCCCACCGCTAATAGAATTTAGGACCGAGAAATCCAATAATTAAACTCAATTTGAGAGTGAATTTTTCATTAATTGTTGTTCTCAATTAAACACATTGGATCTATTATGTAGGCTACAAAATTGTACTCTCCAAGTTACAATTGAATTAGAGATATTAATCCTAAAAGAAAGAGAAAAATATATGAGAAGGAGAATAATAATCTTAATACAATTTTGATTATTATTTTTATTACATGAAAGAAATTAAAATCTTACTACTACTCTGATTTTATAACTCTTTCTAGAACCAAATTTCCATGGTATTCTTGGGCCTCGTTTGGTACACTTTTCAAGATTTTGAATTGGGTTTTGAATTGAGTTCGGCTCTATGATGTCTGTATCATTCTTCCCGAGTTGGAAAGAACTCGACTCTGTTGAGTTCGAGGAAAAGAACTTTCATACTGCTCTAATATATCAGGATCAGTCCTTTGAAACTCACTTCGATCTATTCATGAATCATATGTGGGTGGTTTCCCTTTCCATCGATCCAAATACTTTCGAGTCCTATTATTTTTTGTGGTGATAATTTCATCATTCACAATTTTATCAATTTGATCCATTGTATTGGGTAATATATTTGAAAGTCGGGAAAAAGAATGTCTTTTAGAAATAGGCTCAAGGGATGACTCATCATCTAATGAATTGCTAGGGTTAAAATCAGGACCCTTGTAATTCACTAGACCTTCAATATTGAATGTAGAACAGATACCAAAATCTTGAAGAAGATCAATAACATGCGCATTATCGTTTAGCTTCTTTAAAATGTGAAATGGATCAGCACTACGAGCATGTAGTTTCTTAACTGTTCCTGGTGAAAATCGTTCCGGACGAATCGTACATTTACATAATTACCAACATTAAAAGTTTTAAATTTTTTTTCTTACGTCAACTCTTAACTTGTAATTGGCGTTACTTTGAGCAATTTTATTCATAACTTTCTTGTGTAAGTTGTGCACATGTGATGCAAATGTTGATTTGAAATTTGATGCTCTAATATGATCGGATATAGGAATAAGGTTTATGGGTTGCCTATGTTTAAAACTATAAACAATCTCATGTGGTGATTTTTCTATAGTCCTATTCACAACTGTATTGTATACAAATTTTGCAGTGGCTAGTTTAAGATCCTAACTTTTCGTGTGTTCACCAACTAATGTGCGTAATAAATTTTCTAGACTGCTATTGACAACTTCGGTTTGACCATCAGACTGCAGATGAAAAGTAGTGAAAAATTTTAGTTTCGTGCCTAACATGTGTCAAAGTATTTTTCAAAAGTAACTCTTGAATTTCACATCTCGATTAGACACAATAGTCTTTGACAAATCATGTAATTTGATAACACCGTCAAAAAATATCTTAGCAACTCTAGAGGCGTCAGTGGTTCGAGAACAAGGAAGAAAATGAGCCATTTTGGAGAAACGGTCCATGACAATTAAAACAGAATTATGTTTTCTCAAAGTTTTCAGTAAACCTAACACAAATTTATACTCACATCTTGTCAAGGATAATTCGGGACGGGGAGTAGAGTATACAAATCAGTGGTTTATTTTTGTTGTTTAGCTAGTTGACAGATGTGACATCTACCAACATGTTTAGCAACACCGTGTTTCAAACTAGGTCAATAGAACCTATACTCGACAGCTTCTATGGTTTTCTCATTCCCAAAGTGTCTAGTTAGATCACCGGCATGCAATTCTCAAATAAAAATTTCTCTAAGAGAGCTTCTTGGAATGCATAGCTTACGACCTATAAATAAAAATCCATCATGCAAAACAAATTCATCAACTTCTCGTATAGTTTCATCTTTTAGTTCCGCATATATATTGTGAAAATCATGACATGACTCAAACTCAGTTTCAATCTCTCAAAACCATTTATAATAGTTAACATCTTAGTCAAAATGATCACTAGGCAGTTGAAAGCGTCGGCGGCTTTATTGTCAACTTCTGCTTTATGACGTAGGGTGAGTATAGTCCTGTAATAACTCAATTCAGTGACCATGTTTAGCATTCAACTTCTTTTGAGAGTAGATATACTTCAAAGCCTCATGGTCAGAAAAGAGAACGAATTCTTACGGTACCAAATAATATTGCTAATAACGAAATGTTTGAATTACCGCATGGAACTCCTTATCATAGATAGAGTATTTTTGCTTGGTGTCATTCAGTTTCTCACTAAAATAAGCAACTGGATGAGCTTCTTGAGGTAAGACTCCACCTATATCTATGCCGGAGGGGTCACATGCTACTTCAAAAATCTTAGAAAACTCAGAGAGAAGCATAACTAGGGCACTAATCATTTTTGCCTTAATCTCGACAAACACTTTAGTAGTAATGTTAGACCATGCAAACTCACTTTTTTTTAAACAGTCCGTAATCAAGACCATGACATTGCTGAACTCTTTTATAAACCGTCAGTAGAAAGTAGCAAGTTCATGGAAACTTCTTCCCTCACGGATGATCTTTAGTTCCGACCATTCCTCAATGGCTCTCACTTGTTCAAAATTTATAGAAACTCCATTTGAAGAAACGACAAAGCTTAGAAAGTGAACTTGTGTTGTAAGAAAGGCACACTTCTTTGGGTTAGCATACAATTCTTTCTTTCTTAACACAGTACAAACTTTACGTAAGTGGTCTAAATGTTGCTCACGAAAGTGGTTATAAATGAGGATATCATCAAAGTAAACTATAAGAAATTTTTTCAAAAATGGTTGTAGTACTTGAGTCATCACACGCATAAATGTACTCGGAGCATTGGTTAACCCAACAAGCATAACCATCTATTCATATAGTCCATTTTTCATCTTGAAAGTGGTCTTCTATTCATCTCTCGAATGAATGCGAATTTGGTGATAACCACTCTTAAGATCTATCTTAAAAAAATTATGGTATCAGATATCATATCCAACATATCATTCAACCTTGGAATGAGAAAGTGATACTTGATTGTGATCTTGTTAATCGCTCTACTAACTACGCACATACGTCATGATCTATCTTTCTTCGACGTTAATAATGCGGGGGCCGCACATGGGCTCATGCTTTCATTAATGAAATCCTTGTCTACCAATTCATCAACTTGCCTCTTGAGCTCAATATGCTCGGTTGGATTCATTCAGTAATGTGACAAGTTTGACAGACTTGATTCAGGTACTAGATCGATAGCGTTTGTGTATTAGATGTCACACATCAGTGATAATTTATTCGGAAGGTTTTTGGGGAAGACATCACTAAACTTTGACTTTCAGAGGAATAATACTATCTGACATCTTAACTACTTCTCTAGCAGCTAAAATTATGCATGGATCACCGTTCTTGAGTTCTTGATTAAAGGGCCGTTTGTTTCGTCGTAAAAGTCATAAGTCCGTAATTCGTAAATGACTTACAATCCAATTACAACTATGGCGTTTGTTTGGACCGTAATTCGTAAAAGACTTACGCAACTCAACTATCACTCACTTACAACCCAATTATCACTCACTTACAACCCAGTTACAGTTAATTTTGTGGTCATGCAAATTTGTATTATTTTTTATTTAATATTAAATTTTTTTAATATTTAGCATTTTTAATATTTATTTGCAATATTAAAACTTTTTAAATCACCAAATAGTTAATTTTGTGGTCAACTTTTTCACTTACGACTTACAATTACGACAACCAAACACCGTAAAACACAATACACTTTCTCACTTACAATTTTATATTACCAACCAAACACTGTAAAACTTACATGCATGTAACTCATTTATAACTATAAAAGACTTTACCAATTACGACTTACGAATTACGGTCAATTACGACAAGCAAACAGACCTTAAGTTCTGTCGCACTGATCAAATTAACTCCTTTTAATTTCCTCGGTGCATTAGGTTTAGGCTTTTTAGCTATAGGTCGCTAGGGTATCAATTTAATCTTCTTACCCTCGTGCTCAAATTGACACATGTTTGATCGACCATGAATTATAACATCATTGTCGTAGAGTCATAGTTGTCCTAGTATGGTTTGACCTACATCCATCGTAACATCACACTATATCTTGTTTTTATAAACATCAAACTCAATAGGGATAAGACATCGTTATTTCACGTCTAGGACCGTGGAGTTGATCCATGACACCTTATACAAATAGGAGGTTCAACCTTCCATCCAACCTTCTAGATTATTTTAGATGATACTCTATTAACACAACTTTCACTATCCACTGTTACTTTTCAATTCTTGTCTCCAATCTTAATGAATGTGTGGAAGATAGTAGTTATTCTCCAATCGTGCTTCTCTTTTGAGAATGCACACCGGATAATAGATATGTAATTTGAAGGTGCGAGTTGAATATAGTTACATTCAGCATCAGAACCTTCTCGGTCATAATCAGATCGTCGTCTTCAGTTATGTCTGGGTGATATGTAACTTTCTCATCATCAGATTTGGGAGCTTACATGGTTCGTTAACGAAGATGATCTTCATTTCGCTAGAACAATTAGCGGTGATGTGACTGTAACCTTGACATCGATAACACTTAGTGGAGGCACTAAATTTGAAAGAAGTTTACTCGGGGTTTTTGCTACGATCATCACTTTGTTTGCTTTTGAAGTCGTTCTTTAGGGAGGAGGATCGGGTGCTAGGCTTATTGAACTGGGAAGAGGAGGAAGTCCTAGACACACTCGATTTTGAATTGAAACTTCCAGTGTTGTAGTTAGACCTAAGCGAATCTAGATCTTGAACTATGGTGTAGGTTTTTTCTAACTCGGTGAGACTAACTGTTCAATCGCAAATCTTCTCTAAGTTTGGCTCTAAACTTATAAATGATTTGAGCTTTTTCTTCCTTACTGAAGGTAATGCATGTACTGAGGAACTCATCGAATTTTGTAATGTACTCTTTTGCTGATTTATTGCCTTGAGTGTATTGATACCACTTGTCCATAAGACGGTCACTAAATAATGGTGGTACATACTTACCTTTTAGCTCTTCATCATATCCTATGTTTTAATCGGTCGTTGAAATCAGGATGCGCGTATGTTTTCTAAATTGGTCCAGTACTGACTAGCTTGACCGGTCAGTTTAATGACAGTGAACTTAATTTTTCTCGGCTCAGTGAGGTTGTATCATGTAAATAACTTATGTAGTTGGAGTGTTCAATCTAGAAAAAATTGTGGGTCATGATGTTCATTAAAGGTGAAAAGATTGATCTTAATGTTCTTCAAAAATTGATCATAGGGATTGGGTGAGTTATCAGTGTTATCACGATGATTGTTTCGCGATGAGGATGAATTTTCTCTAGCAGTGGAGGACTCTCGACAAGATATTTCTTTTACTTGCTCTTTAGTTTCGTGTAGATCAGTAAGAGTCTGAACCATAACATAGGTCAAGGCTTGAAGTTTAGCCATGAGATCAGTGAGGGTAGGTTGGGAGGCCATGGAATCAGTGTTTAGTTCACTAACTTCTTTATGCAAGTATGGGATATCACTACAGGTTAGTATGCAATATATGAGTCCTAATATGAATGCAAATCTATACTAATTTTTTATTTTATTTTGGATTTTGAAATTTTTGTTTGGTTTATGAAAAAATCTGTTTTATAAAATTATTGGGTCAGTCAAACCCTAATTTTACCAATCCAATTGGCCAGGTCGGCACAACTCAGGTGGGAGATTTTTCGCACCTGGCGTTCCTTAATTATAGAACCACGTTGAGAACTCTTTCTTGGTTAGACACCAATCGTATGAAATTTCAAGAAAAGCTTACCTTTCAAGATTTCTTAATTTACAATAATTTTTTTAGGTTTTGAATAAAATTCAATTAGATGTAAGAAAGCAAATATACGTGACTAATATGTAAATCCCACTTAAGTGTGCTATGATACCAAGATGATGTCAAAAGTGTACGGGGCGGAAGTAAAAGGTAAAATAACTCAAAGATACGCTTCACCAATAAGAAAGATCGTTGGTAAGAAAATTTAAAATAGTTAATATCGGCTATTTTATTTAACATGTGAGTACTTTATCTATATCAAAGTAAGAAACTAATTGTATGCTATGATTATTGCAGGTAAAAGATCATACTATCAAGAAAGAAGATATTGAAATTACAAAGAAATTCAGAGTCGCTCGCTTTCTAGTATATGGACAGAAGATTATAGTAGATAATATACTAGATGCTGTATATTTAGACTTATAATTAAGAAGTTGATATAATAAGAAAAATACTTGAGATTGTAAATTTGATCTTAACTTGCTTGTTGATTGTTGATTGATCTCTGAACTCACGCAAATGAGAACAAGTATAGTCGATGAAAAAAGATAATCAAGGAGTTGAGATGCTTATGCAGATGAGGCCAAAATTGCTGGATGTGTGACGAGGGCGAGAGGAATTCGATGACAGAGTATTCGACGGAGATTTATTTGAGACGAAAAAAATTTAAATAGAGATAGAGAGAAGAAATAGAGATAGATAAATCAATTAGAGTATTCCACTGCTCATTAAGTCTGATTAGGGTATCCCACCACTAACAGACTTTAGGATCGAGAAATTCAATAATCAAATTCAATTTGAGAGTGAAAAAACTTTTATTGATTGTTGTTCTCAATTGAATGCATTGGGGCCTTTATATATGCTATAAAATTGTGCTTTCTAGGTTACAATTGAATTAGAAATATTAATCCTATAAGATATTGAAAATCTAAAAGAAAGAGAAAAATATATGAGAAGGAGAATAGTAATCCTAATACAATTTTGATCACTATTTTCATTACATGAAAGAAATTAAAATTAAAATCATACTACTATTCTGATTTAACAACTCCTGCTAGAACCAAATTATCATGGTATTCTTGGGCCTATTTTGATACACTTTTCAAGCTGTTGAATTGGGCTTTGAATCGGGCTTCGGCTTCATGATGTTACCATCAGACATACCTTGATCCAGTGAGTGAACTTGAGTGCGTTGCTTTGGAAGTACGACATAGAGAATTCTAGCATCAATGATAGCTTGGAGTTTCTTAATATTGCAATCCTCTGGGATTGGTAAGTATTTAAGGAAGTGGTGCTACTGGTTTCCTTGTATTCTCCGGTGATTTTTAAGGTCCTTGATCCATGAACTTGAACTTTTAGTTGCTCTTTCTGGAATCCTACGACTGAAGACAGGAATAGATAGGTACGATCAAGATAGAGAAAAGTTCTCTTATATTTTTATTATATTGTCTTTCTCATGCATGTTGCTATGTAACTAAAATACAATCATATCAATAGTATATCTTTTCATATTTTATATATGCCCCATAAATCTTAATTTTCTCTGGCTGTATGTATTCCTGAAAAATCTTAATTGCAAGTTATTTTTGAAAAAACAGAAGGTAGAGGAAACAAACATTGTTGCAATTTTCTTTAATTCGTTCGAGAATCATGCCTGATACATCGACAAGGAGTGTGTTATATTCATCGCTTCATACCCACTCATAATGGGTTTCAATATCTATGTAATTACGAGAGGCCAAAATAGCTTCCATGAAATATTTTCTGTTAGTTTGTTGGAGATGTTTTGAATTGAAGACCATGTGCCATTTCTAGCTATATATAACTTCCTAATTGGCTTTTCCTTCTCAGGGAATTATTCCTTTTGGTTTCTTCAAAGAATGGCTTCTGTTTAGACTTGTGTAAGAGAGTTTCTTCAAAAGTTCCTTAAACCAAAGTTGCACTCTTTTGTTGGGTCTCTGTTTATCTGATTTTGATTTCTATTCTGGGGATGCAACTAGTACAACTCATCTGGGCTGTGCTCTTTTCTTTGCACTTTGCATCCATGTTCTGGATTTTAACATGTCTGGTTAGCTGATATGGATTTGGATCAACCATTATTTTATTATTTGTATTATGACATTTTGGTCTCATCAAGTTTCATTGTGTTGGTTCTGTAAAGGTATGGATTGTAGATTCTATTTTTGTGATGTCTTGAAATCAAACTCGGCCAACTGATCTTAGTCTATGTAACAGATTTAGTGATTTGTGCATCCTGTCATACATAGCTTCAATTGATGATCAAAATGAGTGAGAACTTGTTGAGATGGTTCAGATATGTGTGACATAGACCAATAAGTGCATCCTTCATAGTTAATAGAGCGAGGACTAGAGGTAGACTGGACTGGATTGAGCCACGGTAGAAAGGATATCGTAGTGTGAAGTTCAAACTTAACAGAAGAAATGACCACTAGCAGAATGGAGATGAAGGATTCCTGTAGCTGACCCCAAAGTTGTGGGATGAAGACTTTGTCACTGTTGTTTAACTTTCATCTTTTCCATTTGAACTTTACCTACTTTCCTTTGTATGAGGTTTACTGGATCTTTCTCATTTCAAGAGAGAAATTTGGGATTTAGATGCTATTTTTTGCCCATGTTTACGTCAAATATAGAAGGTAGTACAGGTAGGGTGTCAGCATGATGACTGGACCAGCTGAGCCTGTCCCACATTAAGAATTAGTTGTCTGGTTGGCTCCGGTCTGAAACATCTCATACAACTTGAACTTGAATTCAGTGGCTCCGGTCTGAAACATCTCGTACAACTTGAACTTGAATTCATACTGTCTGAAGCCGGCAGCTACATAGGCTGGCAGTGGCTTTGACATGATTCAGTACAATCATCACATCCAAGTGCAAGAGGCTCCAGGTGATCTAAACCTCTACAACAACAACAGCAGCAGCTAAACATTTGTCCCAAGTATTTGGGGTAGGCTACATGAACCAAAAGAGAATTACGCCGGATCGGGCACATGGATCAACTTTCTACACTCATTCCTATCGAGCAATATGCCTTCACTAAGAAATTTAGCATCTATATCTTGTCATATTACCTCCATTCATGTTTTCTTCGGTCTCCCCTGTGCTCTTTTAACTTGCCCTAATTTGATATGCTTTACTCGCCGAACTGGCGCATCTGTAGGTCTACGTCACTGACCAAACCATGTAGACAGTTTTCTCTTATCTTCGCTTCTATAGAGGCTACACCTATCTTAGTACGAATATCCTTATTTCTCATCTTATCTCTTCTTGTGTTACCACACATCCAACGAAGTATGCGCATATCTGTTACACTCATTTTCTAGGCATGATATTTCTTTATAGCCCAACATTCTGTGCCATATAACAAAGCTGGCCTAGTAGTAGTCCGATAAAACTTTCCCTTCGGCCATAACGGAATGTTACGATCACATAAAACTCCTGTTGCACTTCTCTATTACAACCAGCCGGCTTGGATCCTATGATTGACATCACTATTGATCTCACCATCCTTTTAGATAATAAAACCCAAGTGCTTAAAATGACTGCTCATTGATATTTCTTGTCTATCTAGTCTCACAATACTATAATCTCGGATTCCCTGTTTACTAAATTTACACTGCATATACTCTGTTTTAGCCCTACTTAATTTAAAACCTCGAGATTTTAGAGTTTGCCTCCATAGCTCCAATTTGGCATTTACTCCAGCTCTCGTCTCATCGACTAGGACAAATATCATCAGCAAATAGCATACATCACGGTATCTCATCTTGAATAGCTCTAATAAGCTCATCTAATCACTATGGCAAATAAGAATGGACTCAATGTAGATTCTTGATGCAATTCAATTTGATAAAAAATCACTTGTTATGCCTCCATAAGTTCTGACATTTGCTACTACTCCATCGTACATGTCCTTGATTATGTCAATATATTTGATAGGGACTCCCTTTTTCATCAATGTCCACATTAATACCTCTCTTGGCAGCTTATTATAAGCTTTTTCTAAGTCAATAAAGACCATATGAAAATTTCTTTTCCTCTCTCGAAATCGCTCTATAAGTTGACTAAGCAAATGAATAGTCTCTGTCGTCGATCGCCCCAGCATGAACCCAAACTAGTTCTCTGATATTTTAACATTATGCCTTAACCTATTTTCAATTACCCTTTCTCAAATCTTCATGGTGTGACATATGAGTTTTATTCTACGATAATTTGAACAACTCTGAATATCACCCTTGTTCTTATAGAGAGGTAATAAGGTACTATTCCTCCACTCATTTGGCATCTTTTTAGTTAGTCAGATCTTATTAAAGAGGTTTATCAGCTATCTCAAACCCACTTCTCCTAAGCATCTCCATACCTCAATAGGAATTCCATCCGAGCCAACAGCTTTCCTTGACTTCATCCTCTTCAAGGCCTATTTAACTTCAGATTCGCTAATACTACGCATATAATTACGGTTCATATCCTGACACTGAATGGTAAGGTCATCCAAACCTTGAATAGAACTACCATTGAACAATTTGTCAAAATATTATCTTCATCTTTCTTTAATTTTTTCGTCTTGAACTAAAACCTTCTGATCCTTATCTTTGACACACCTCATAATTCATAAGTCTCTAGTCTTTCTCTCCCTTATTCGAGCAATTCTGTATATATCCTTTTCAATCTCTTTGGTGTCCAACTTCTCATACATTTCTTTGTACGTTTTAGCTTATACATTATGAACAACTTTCTTAGCCTCCTTTTTGGCTAGCTTATACCTCTCAAAACTCACTCCATCACAAATTTTTTTAAATCTTTGTAAGAGTCTCGTTTGATCTTAATGACAGCTTTTATCTCTTCATTCCACATGATGTGTCCTTATATGGTGGAGCACCACCCCGTGACTCACCTAGCACATCTTAACTACTCTTTTAATGCAGCTAGCAATTTTGTTCTATATTATATTGGGACCATCTTGGGCTTTCCAATATGCTTCATGTATTACTTGATCTACAAAAACTTCTTAGTTACCTTCATTTAGCCGCCGCCGACACTTAATCTTAGGATCTAATTTATGTTTAATTTTTCTAAATCTCCTTCTAATTCGGACATCTAAAATTAAGAGTCTATGCTGGGGTTACTACACTCTCACCCGGTATTACTTTACAATCCATACAACAATCTCTATCTACTTTTCTAGTTAAAAGAAATCTATTTGACTAGCACTTGATCCACTTCTAAAAGTGATCAAGTGAGACTTTCTTCCTAAGCCAAGTATTCACTAATATCAAATTATAGGACAAAGCAAAATCTAGAATTGATTTACCTGGTTTATTTCTTTTCCCATAATCAAATCCTCCATGTACACTATCAAACCAATAACGACTAATTCTTACATGCCCATTGAGGTCACCGCCTATGAAAAGTTTTTCTCTAATGGGTATGCCTTGCACCATCTCATCTAAATCCTCCCAAAATTGACGCTTACTAGACTCATCAAGTCCTACTTATGATGTATAGACACTAATAACATTAAAAATCTCCCTACCTAAAATAAATTTAACTAGTAAAATCTATCACCCTTTCTCCTAACCTCCACTACATCTTCAATCAATTGTTTATTTATGATCACACCCACCCCATTACGATTCTATCTCTATCAGTATGCTAAAATTTATAACCCCAAGGCTCTATAATTCTAGCTTTTTCACCTACCCACTTAGTTTTCTACATACACAAAATACTAACATTCCGTCTAACTATAGCATCAACTAACTCTGCTAATCTATCTGTAAGAGAACTTATGTTCCATGATGCTAACCTAATCCTATATTCATAAGCTAACTTCTTTACCCTTACCCGCTCATAAAAGTGTGGGAACTCTTGCTCATTTGATACCACATCCGGGCGTCGATGTGGCGCGTTATTTCTGGACGACGATCTTGCAACCTTTGCCCACTTTTCACTACACCCGGGCTTCGATGTTGCGCGTCACTCAGTAGGGAACGTCCTAACGTAATTTAGTTCTTGGTTTATGTTCATAGTATGTTATAATATTTTACGTTGGCTGTCACAAGCCTACCACAATCTTCCTCCTTTATATTGACTTGGGACAGGCAGTGAACGGTGCACTGGCGGAGTAGATCTAAGCCTCTGACGGTAAAATAAAATTCGGTTACAGTGAAAAGGCATACACCTTTTCATGGGATTCTTTTCAATAACCTATAGGATCAGTCCACCTCCGGCGTGATCAATCAATCACGTATAGATATATGCCACATATTAAACAAGTTGCACGCATATCACCTTTTTTGCTTTATCCAGTTTCAACCAAAATTGTTCAACAAATGTTTGACGGTTGATGGGCATAAAGATGGAATAAGATCTACATATCCATTACATGCCCTACATAACAGAATAGAGTCAGTAGCAACCTATAAAGCACGGATTCAGACATGGGTGTCGGACACGTAAAAATCTAAAAAAAGGACATGGGAACACGGTAAGGAATATTTTATTATTATTATTATTATATATAATAAATTTATAAAATCTCAATCAAGTGATCAACAAATTAAAATATCAATCAATACGTGCACAAACTATAAATATCCTCCTCTTCCAATTTTTTTCACTTTAGTTACATACTTCTAAAAAGGTGTATGATCACTTGAAGAACCTTCCATTGAATTCATATTACTATAAACATAACAACACAATATTGTTACTTGAAGCAATTTTTCTATACAATCAACATACATAATCAATTATCCACAACACAATCAACAATTCAACATACTCAAGCAATTTTCCTACAAGATTATCTCCCTAAGAAATCCACAAATTTTCCCATATCCTAAGCAATTAATATCCTAAGAAAATATTCACATAATCCACATAATTAATAATTTTTCACATATCCAATTATCCACATAATTTTTCTTATATTCAAACAATTAATATCCTAAGCATTCTCTCTGATCTCTGTGCCTCTCTGGTTCTCTCTTCTTTCTCTCTATTCCTCTCTTTGCTCCTCTCACTGATCTCTAACTCTCTGTCTCAAGAGAGGGAGAGCAGAGACAGAGAGAGAGTGAACAGACGCAGAGAGATGGAGGGAGCGACAACAGAGAAAGATCGAGATCGGGAGACTCTCTCTGACTCTCTCTCTCCCGATCTCGATCTCTTTTTGCTATCTCTTCCTCCATCTCTCCCTCTCTATTCTCTAACTCTTTATATCTCTGCTCTCCCTCTCTCTGAGAGAGAGAGAGAGCAGAGGCAGAGAGAGCAGAGAGAAAAAGAGCACCAGGAGAGAAAGTGATGGGAAGAGAAAGAGAGAGTGAGAGAGAGCAGAGAAGGAAAGAGAGAGCGATGGAGAGAAAGAGAGATCGAGAGAGGGATAAAATTACCACTGGATGACGGTGAAAGAGGACGGTGAGGATATCGCTTCGACGATGGCAAAAGGACAAGAGGGTAACTTTGACTGCGACTGCGAGATTGCAGCTTAGTCGAGAGGACAACTGCGAGAGGATGGCGATGGTGTTGCAACTTCGACGGCTACCTTCGACTGCGAGAGGACGACGACGAGAGGATGACAGGTTAGGGTTCGGTTTGGGGATTTGATCACACAAGAGAGATGAAATGTGCTGCGAATTGGGATTTAGGGTATTTAAGGGTATCGGGTCGGGTTCGATCAAGCAAACCCACAAACCCGCAAACCAAATCACCCGAGTCTGTGTCCGAGCCGTGTACTCGAGTCAGTTGGGCCGTGTTGGGTGAGTCAACTCAGTTGACTCATGTCGGACACGGATTGACCGTGCCCGGCACGTGTCGGGCGCGTGCCCGGCACGTTACCTGACACAGACACGGTGAGGCTGGGGCTGTGTCTGTGCTTCACAGGTAGCAACTAGATAATCACACTACTTATTTCTTAATGAGAGTGAGCATAGATCCAGCTTTTTAAGTTTTCTCCTCAAAATGAGAGTTTATTGGTTTAGATTCTGAAAGTTCCATTGGGGTTCTAAACATACTTAATCCTAAATGGCTAAAAGAATCAGGTGATTTTATGGAGCATAGTAATCACTCTCTAATGCTGTTGGGAATCAATATTAAGATTTGTCTCCCACAGTTGCGGTAGACACGGCTACTATATATAAGTTTTACATCTGGTTATGCTATTTGTGGTGGGCCACTAATTATCAGCATATTAATTGCCAACAATTTCTCATATGATGCATGATGCCTTCTTGTGTGCCTTGGTCCTTCTCCGTCTTATCATGTGTAATGCTTATGAGACATTCAACACACCCCCCCAAACCCCCCCCCCCCCCCCCCCCCCCCCCCCACACACACACACACACACACACCAAAAAAAAAAAAAAAAAAAAAAAAAAAAAAAAAAAAAAAAAAAAAAAAAAAAAACAAAGGCCCACCTGCTGGTGTTTAACCTGGGACCTCCAGTAACCCAACCCCACCTTTTACTGCTGAGCCAATCTCAGTGGCATGACTTCATCAGTTGATTCCAACTCTAATACTTTTCATGTCTACCATTGGAGACCGCTTATTGGCCTGTTTTAAAGGGTAGAAATAATTTCCGCGATCTCAAGTTACATCACCCCAAATAAAATCTGCTGTTTGGTAGGAATGCCAATATTGCTTTGATCTGTGTGACTTGCCAAAAATTGGCCTTAAAAAGGGTTGATCTATGAATTTTGGCCTGTGCCCAAAATTAAGCATAGGATGAAATCCGTGGCTAATGTTACTTAAAACTCTTTCCAGAGAATGGGTCACTGGCAACCAAGCAGGCCCGATGTAAGCCTTTTTCCCATCTAAATGGAGACCATCAGCTATATACCGCTAACTGAATCCTTGCCAGCAGACCTAAAATTTTAGGATAAAGGGTTAGAGTGGAAAAAAGGGAGTACTGATTATGACGTTTGCCAGATTATGCTCTTAGTAATGTTATTAAATATGAGTAGTAGCAAATTTGGGTCATGAAATATACGGATTTGTACTTTGAGGTACCTATATGTGCCTGTACTACATTCAGGATGTTCTGTGTCTTATGCTTTGAAATGAAGATTTTCAAGGGGAAAAAACGAAAAATCAGTAATCAGGTAGTATAAACCTAGAAGGCACACATTTATGTGACTTTTTTTACTGAAACACTGAGATGTTTTGATGATTCTATTAACACAAAGCATTCTGTTGATGTTCATTATTTCCTCCAATATGACGATCTTTACAAGTTTGAAAATGCCTCTAGTAATACATAGTTGGCCTAGTTGCTTTCAGTTTCTATGGATTTCCTTAGTTTGTAGAACATGTTGAGTATTACTCCCACCAAGATGACAACAGCCGCTCCCACAATCAGCATGAGTTGCCTAGGCTTTTTGAATGTCATTCCTAGTTCACCGGCCTTAGGCTTGGGAACTTCTAGCCCTCTTCCTCCATCAGCAGTTTTCTCATCCTCTACAATAGCCTTTCTGGAATTGGCTAATTCAGCATCTTTGCCACCGATCTCGTTTGTAGCCTTCTTATCCACAGACTTGTTGATTTGATCTTTCTTTTCTTCTTGAGTTTTTTGCACATTTTCCATGGCATCAATTGGTTCATGCATCTTTCTATTCTTTCCATTTGATTGGTTCATGGCAGTGCCATCTGATGCGCTAGAGGATACTGGAGTGTCCTTTCGCATCATGCGATTTTGGTCTTCTTTTGGTTTAGGATCAGTTGTTGTTTTCTTGGCTGACTCAGGTTCTGTTGTTTTCTTGGCTGACTCAAGTTCTTGCTTCTTTGTGGGCTGAATCTGTGGATGAGATGTGTCAAAGGACCTGGGAAATATCACATAGAGTTTCTCATTTTCAAACTTTGCACGGATGTCAGCAGTGCTAGTGTTCTGGGGAACGCGAAAATCTTTGCGGAAGCGGCTCCAACGATCCCCATACAGAGGACTCTCTCCACTGACCTTTAGGTTCCCAAAGTTGTCCATTTGAGCATTGAGTTGCTCCTTCTTGAATCCTACATTTACAAATCAAAAGAAACAGAAATTGAGTTTCCCAGTTCTTCATATAAACAATTTCAAATAACTAAACAGTCAAGCTTCAAAGTGTCCATCAGCGTTTATAATTTCAGACTGCGAACTTGGGAGGTGCGCAGCGGGAATGTATTATAATCTTTCATTGGTTGATAAGATCTGAAATTAGCTTGACCACAGAATAATAGTCCTAATAAAGATGTGAACATTCTCAAATTGTTTATACTTCTTTTATTAGCTGTCTGAATATTGAATCATTCTCATGCAATTGAATTGAGGACAAAATAAGGCAGAGTCTTAAATTTTACTAGGAACTTAAATTATATTGGTGATTGATTCATTAGTTTCTGTGTTCAGTATTGGTGGATGAATTTATGAATTATCTTTTATTCTTGGTGTAATTTTTATTCACATACTGATATAAGAGTGTAACTGCTCTCTCTCTCTCTCTCTCTCTCTCTCTCTCTCTCACACACACACACACACACACACACACACACACACAAATGATCCTTTAGGGTCGGTTCTTAAACTAAGGGTTATAGGAACTTTGCAGTGGGATATCCTATGGACGATATGCTCTGTTCATGTTGATCTACAAATTTTAAATAGTCTATGAATGGAAAATCAAATGATTTGGAGAATTCTTACCCATGCAACAAGTTGTTCTAAAATAAACTTTATTTAGCCGTAAAATTTGATTTCGTCTGATGCATGAGTAAAATGTCTCTTTCAAAATTAGTACTGTGTGTGTGTGTGTGTGTGTGTGTGTTGTGTGTGTGTGTTGCTTCACTTGGAGTTTGTGTGTTTCTTTTTGAGTGGTTTTATTTGGGGTGACTGATATGTATTTTTTTTAGACTTATGCTTTCCTTTCCTTTTTTATTTTATCTTTTTTCTTTCTTTTCTTTTGTTTGTGGTTGGTTGGTGTGTGGGTGTGTGCGTGTTTTTTTTTTTGGGTGGGGGTTTTTTTTTTTTTTTTTTTTGGGGGGGGGGGGGGGGGGGGGGGGGGGGGGGGGAGTAGCTAATTTTGTCTGGATTATGTACAACTTCAATTCATCCTGTGAAGTAAGACCCCTAAGCTTATGATTGTTAATTTGATAAGCTAGACGCTAGATGCGGCTTGGTTAGCTTCTTTGTTTTTCATCTCTGAAAGGATAGTTATAATATCATTGATTATAAAGCCACCCCATTGAACTAATGGTTTAATGGTATCAAAAGCTGGGAAAAAAATATATTACCAGGAAGAGATATTGCTAGAGTATCAGATCCTTCCTCTCGATTCCACTCGAATGAGGGTTGGAAGTCTTCATAGGAGCGTGGTGTAAATCTTAGCATTCTATCCATTTAGTCTCCCTCTCTACTTTTTGACTGGAAATTGATAATTGTTTTATGGCGATGAGCATCGGGGCAACAAAGGGTTTATATATGGTGGGGCAGAGAGGGAGTGGTTCCCTCTTTTAGTTGTCTTCAGAAGGGAAATATTCCTTAGATATTTTGTTTCTTGGGGTTGAGTAGTTTTGAAGGTTTAGTCTACCTTTTTCATCTGGCTTTTGTTAAGTCACCTCCTATCATGGGCAAAGAAAAGGTTCGTTGATCTATGCAGCACAATTCTCTTTTGATGTAGCAATTTTTCTAGTAAAGTAGAAACAATCCTTTCTAATAGCCTCCATTGCCTTGCTTCTGTTTACATATTGTCACACTTGATTTTCTTTACAGCTTCTTGATTTTTTTACTTTAAAAGTTCATGTAAATTCCTAATGTTGATTGATGGATATGGACTTTGGCCATCACTTTCTTTCTGATGAGAAGAAAAAATATTCTTACAAGAATTTATGGTTTTTTTTTTTTTTGAACAAAAAAAAAGTTATAGAATTTATAATGTTTTTTTTTTGCATAATTTTACTAATATGCAAATCCATGATAACTGTGATTTGGAAAGTAGAAGAAAACAAACAATAGAACTTGGTGCTATCTGGATATGTTATATTGATTTAGGATCTTTTCTGCTGAAACTTTATGGAGGGCCATATTCCAGTAATCCAATCACCCAATTCTTGATTAGTGTACGCTCCCTTGCATTTCCACTGATTATGGGTGGTTGGATTGCAAGATTTGTCTAGATGCAGACTCTGCTCTACCCACACGAGGGGTCTCTTGGCCTTACTATATGTAACTGATTTCACCTATACATACATCTGCCGATCTGGAGGATAAACAACTCCGCTCCTTTTTCTTAGAAATTAGAAAGAAGAATTCTTCCAATTACTTGTTATAACTAATTTGAAGTCCACATCAGTTAAAGACAGAAAAAAATATCTGTAATATCCCTCCGCAATGCTAGCTCTCGCGATGACATTTTCTACTTTAGATCCATTCTTCTTTAGAATGCTGACCGAGTCTCTAACACTCCTCACCATCACCCTCGTTACAATTTTGATAACCACCAAATTTAGACATAAGCTCCAAATAGATTAAGAATATAGTTTGTGTCGTAGCAGATGGTGATAGAGATATACTTTGGTGCCTTGGGCTCTTATTCAAAAAGGGTTACACATGCATCAAATGACAACTTCAAACCATAGTTAGCAAAATGGGTACTACAGGGAAATAGAACGGAAACAATGCATGTTCAGTACGGAATTTAAGCAATATGTATTTAAAAAGATGGCAAAAATAATGGAAACATAAAAAATTGAATTAGTAAATCGTGTATAAAACAGTTTAGTTCCAAAAAGTGGATGTAAAAATACACTATATATATGTCAATTATTATATGCATCTAATTTTATTACACACATGCATAGATATTTAACAAAAAAGTATCCAATATTAATAGATAAGATGTATTTTTTGTATGTATTTTAGCTTATTTTATGTTGCTTGATGGATTACTAACAAAGATCTATGACTAAATCATACCTAAAATTAAACTATAATAATATTAAGAATTTATTAAAGATGACATTAAAATATTTCTTTTGAAAACCTAAAAAAAATCAGAACCTATTTCAAATGGGTTTAAAAATATTTTATCAAAAAATACGTGTTTTTGTACTCACCTTTCTTTCTAAATGGAGTTTTAAATGCAGAGGCATCAAAACGTGTTTTTTTGATAAATAATAAAGTTTTAAATCGAGTTGATCCATTCTTCAGATGATTCCTCAAACCCCCAGTTGCCCTCCCTTTGCATGTTTAGAAGTTATAGTAGTTTGATCTTATGAAGCATGCTTCTATTTATGTTTCTCAGAAAGTGAAAATGGCAGTTCTAGCTGTTAAGTTCTCTCCATGTAGTCCTCGCTTCTAATATTTCTGTGCTTGTTTTGATATAACCAGTAGAATTACAAAAGTTGACTTACTAGATGTTATGTTAGTCAAGTTTTTGTTGTTTTGTTTTGGACACAATTGTTACATGTTGGGTCTAGTTGTCTTGAGTTAATTCAAACTGAAATTGGCAGGGTTGGACTAATCATGTTAGTTGAGTTGGATGTATTGTTAAATTGGTCTAATTAGGTAGAGCTAGACCTAGCAGGGTTTGAAATCTCGGTCGATCTAGTTCCGACTCGGCTGATCCAGTTCCGACTCGGTCGAGTCGGAACTGGATCGGCCGACGTCGGTCCGATTCGATGCCCTGAGTCAAGCGATTTCTCTGAGCCCGTGCTTAGATTGCTCGACTAAGGAGAAAAAAAGAAAACTCACCAGATTTGCGAGGCCGCCGATGCTGTCGCCTGCGAGGCCGCTCCCGATCGCCCTCTTCGTCACCTGCGGGGGGGGGTGGGGGGTGGGGAGAAAGATCGGCGGGGGAGAGGGGGGAGAGAGAGGATAGAGAGATTGGAAGGGGAGAGGGGGAAGAGAGACTGTGAGAGAGAGAGATCAGGAGGGAGCGAGAGGGGAGAGAGAGATCGGAGGGGGAGAGGGGGGAGAGAGGTCGTCGGGAAAGAGAGGGGGAGAGAGCTCAGCGGGGGGAGGGGGAGAGAGATCTGAGGGGGAGAAAGAGGAGAGAGAGGGGGAGAGAGAGATCGATCTCTCTCCCTCTGTTACACACACACACACTTGTGTCCTTCTAAGAGGATTTAAGCCCAAATTCTTCCAACTCAAATACAACCCTCTGACATTTGAATACAAGATCTACTCCATTGAAGTTGATCTATATTATTTCAAGTATCTATAAATAAAAAATCAAGTGTTTTGAATACTTTATGTCCATGCATCAAGTAGGAAAAAAACGGACGGCCTAAATAATGAATTGGTTAGTTTAACAGTGTAGAATATTTGAAACCTAACAAAATTGGTTTGTAGGGGTTATTAAATATTGAGATCATAATCAAATGGTTGGATTGAGAATTTATATGTCTAAAGATATAGATCTAATCAACTCACTACTCTCGGCCGTCTATTTTGCACCACTTGATGGATGAGCAAAAAGTATTCAAAACACTTAATTTTTAGTTTATAAATACTTGAAATAATATAGATCAACTTCAATGGAGTAGATTTTGTATTCGAATGTTGAGGGGTTGTATTTGAGTTGGAAAGATTCGGGCTCAAATCCTTTTGGAAGGACACAGGTCTATATGTGTGTGTGTGTGTGGTGTTCTCTACCCACAAATCACCTTATTTTTTAAATTTATCCCCTCGAATCATCATATTTCACAAATTATCTCTCAAACAAACTTATTTTTGACATGTGATGCATAAAAATTAATCTTTACATTTTTTTAAGATTTATGGTGGATTTTTTCAGAATTCTTGAGTTTTATTTGAAGCATTTTAAGCATATCGCCTGAGTCTGTTCCGCAATGCCAACTCATCTCTGGAACGGTGCCCGCCGAGTCGGCGGCTGAGACCGCGACTTTGAACCATGGGACCTAGGCAATTCCAGCTTAGTTTGATATGGTCAGATAGGTCAGATGGATGAGTTTTCCATTTTTCAGTTTAAACTTTTCATCTCATCTCTTAAACTTGCTGAAAGTGAACATGTTGAAGCCTTTCAGAATTTTGAATTGTCCAGTTGTTAGCTACATAGATGGAATTATAATTAGGAAGTTTTTATTAACACTGAAAAATTGTCCCTTATTTGTTCAAGCCATCTCTCTAACAACTTGAGATACGATTCAAATTTGTTTAGTCATAGTAAATCATGCCTTTATATTTTAGTATACATGGAGAATGCAAGTCTGATTGCAGATGCTTCTTTTACTGTCTACTGACAATCTTGAGGATGGTGGCCTCGTCAAGCCCTCCTGTCAATGTCTGTTATCTCTGCATCCAACATATTGGCATCACAGCAATGTGCTGACTAGCCTCCTCATGGTGAGACCAACTTACTGTAGCTACATTGCCAATAACTTGCATCAGCCCATGACCTCTAGTCATCCGCTGGCGTACCTGTCATCTCTATCTATATGTACAGTTACTTGGCAGAAAGAAGAAACAGTCTATCTGTACAATACAATGCAAAATAGACCCACTACATTATTACCATAAGTGATAGGCAAGTTGCATAGAACAAATTCCGGAAATATACTTATTGTACATTTCTTCAAAACTTGCTTCACTGGTGGAAGGGGCAAGGTGGAATGAGAAGGCAGCTAGCCTTTCTGGCTCCCCCCTCTGGATTTCACTTGGTTGGGTAGTCTTGATTTGTGGAGAAATGTTTGGAGTTGCGGCGTGTGTTAATCTCCACAAGAGCCTTGCAGTCAGTCTCACTGTTGTCAAGTGCATCTCGTGCCGCAATTGTCATTTCACTTGTGTGGAACGAGCATCCACATGTACAAGGCATGCATATAGGAACTCCCTTATCATTATCAAGGTACGCTCAATGAGGGACATGCCATAAATTTCAATATATTTATTTTGATTTGTTGCCTCTCCGTTAGTGTATAGTGTGCCACATCAGGCTACAGCCTAGACTAGACATGATGTGTGAATTTCTTGATACTTTCCCGTGAAACAACTGTCAGTTGTTGAATTGGAAATGGGCCATCTTTAGGAGATTGAGGTTCTCACAAGAACGGTAGAACAATGATATACATATGAATTTCAGGAAATTTGAGAATGCCTTGGTAGCTAAGCAATTGGCTTTCAACTTTGGACTACAGGCTGGATCCTAGAATATTGGCTTTTAAATTTACTTATGAGTTCTTTAGTTCTTTTAATCTTTTTCTTTTTGCTCTTTCATCTTGGTGTATCTATTCTTCTAGCAACTGTTATGAAGGTGGAAAAAGATAACTCAGCCTTATTATTTATATAGATGAGAAATATTAAAAAGTTACATAAATACACTTCCACCTTTACTACTTTCCTTAAGATGAAGCATAGACATCAATCATGCCCATCTTGTTACAAAGAAGATAAAACTCTTTATTGACAAAGTTTTAGTGAAAAATACCACTAATTTGACTTCCAGAGGTAAGAAATGAAATGACCATCTTATGTTGTGTCACCATGTCCCTAATAAAATGATTGTCATGTGAGATTTTTTGCACCCAAAATTAAAATAACAAATAATTTAATAAAATAAATATAGGAACAATGTTACTGGTCTCGGGGAAGGCGTGTGGTCGCTGCGCTAAAAGGCATGTCGCCGACCTCGCGCGGTCAACCAAGGCAGATGTGCCCCTTAGCGGTAGTATCCCTCTCTGCCGATGTCCCTTGCGTGCATGACCACGAAGGGGAGGTGACTTCGAATTGTAAGCAATACCTAGATTGAGGTTGAAAGTGAAATTTGATAAGTAAAAGAGGGAAGCAAGAGAGAGAGATTCTTTTTTCATAATTCTGCTTTTTTCTACTTTCACTGATGTTAGTATAAATAGTTAGAAGCTTAACCCCTAACTTTTAACAAGTAACCCACTAATTATGATAACTAGCCCTACTAATTATGCCAACTAACCCATTAGTGGAGTAGTTGTTAGTGACCAAGTCAAGTTAGTTATCTATGAATTTCAATTTTTTTATATTTTTAATAAAATTTTTAACAGCCCCCCAAAAGATTGATATTTCAAATAAAATAAAGATGTAAGAATATCTGAGATGTTATCCATGCAATCGGTGCAGGTAACTTCTAACTTTAAACCTACACTTAGTGATATTTTGTCGCATCTTGAGGGACATAATGGACACGACCTTGAATTAGGTCTCTTTATCAAGAATTGATAAAAGCACACATAGAATGCTTACAATATTGGGTCGCGGGGGTGGAGCATTATGGTCATACTCACATACTGACTCATGAGAGTTTTTAAGGGTCAGCCCTCCCCCCAACCGCTACCGTCACGTTCTTCTCACATAGGTAAGTCCTCAAAAGATAATATGATTGGAATGATATCTCCCACACAAGGTTCTAAATATCAGATATCGCGATCGTATCGGATGGGGGTTTTTCATATCGGATATCGGATATCAGGGGAGATATCGGGGATATGCGCACATATCGGGCGTTCATATTGGACACTATATATAATGAAATACTGATAACTAAAAGCTGGTTTAGTATCATAGATATTTACCTAATAAAATGATGTAATATGCATGCTAAGACAGTAAAAAATAATGTACATTTTCACGCAGTCCTACAATAAATAAGTTATTTCATATCGGGCGATATATCAGGTGATTTATCGGCCGATATCGGGCAATTTATCGGCTGATATTTTAAATATCAGCCGTTTTTTGTTGCAAACGATATGGTGAACGATTTCTCCATATCGTATCGACAGCAGGAAAAAAAGGAGATATCAGACGATATCTCGGCAGACTCGGCCGATATTTAAAACAGGGCTCCCACACTACATGTGTTGGACTTATTAAGAGCATAAGCTCAACATAACCAATCACATCATATGAGCACTATTATCATAAGAATGGAGTAGTAACTATAATAGTACAAATCATAAATACATCTAATGCTTCAAGTAGGAGTACAATCTCTAAGGTCGGTGCTTCACATTAGAATTACCAGTCCAGTTTGTTTCTACCACATTGAACCTCTTTTATGAGACCAGCTCAACATCAAGTAGGTTAGGTTCCCGTTGTCTGTGATCTCTACCGTGGGCTTAACCCCATCCCCCTCGATGATTAGAACTATTTTTCCTAGATAGACCCTTTATCAAAATGAACTTTATAAGATCCAGAGTCATATATATGGCTTAAAACTTTTTCATATGTTTTATATTTTGATGCAAGCATTACTGGCCATCTTATGAGAAGCTTCCTTCCTAATTTGGGAGATATACAACATTTGATCATGAGATAACATTCAAATATATATTCATATCATTATCATTGCAAAATAAAATATATACAAAGTATGTAACAAATGTATTATCGAATACATAAAAGCATTGACATTTGCAATACCATCGGAACCACATGCGCTATTTAGTTTTCATTCTCAATGTCATTATCAGTAAAGAATAATAATGAAAGTTCTAGCATAATATCTTACCTTTTTAAACTGACGATGCTTAAAGATATAATGCCACAATTTGATTGAAAGGATTGCTGCATGTTGGTGGCTGGCTATATAGCCTGCCTTCCGAACGTGCCTTACCATTCATATCCTTATTCTCAATTTGAACTTTTCATCCCATAAGCGTATCATCATTTATAAATTCTTTATTATAAATTTTTTATGTCACGTTATACATGTAATTTTCAAATGTAAGAATTAAATTGATAAGTAAGATAAACTGACTATACGAGCACAAGTGCTTCTTATTCCCACGAGTATGCCACACATTTGCTTTTGTTGCTCATTCCATTTAGATTAGAGAAACCGAATTAATAAACAACAAATAAACTTTAATATTTGTTAGTGAGATTTAAACAAATATTAAAAATTGAGCTTTATTTAAAAATATTTAATAAATCAGATAATTGCCAATTTATAATTAAAAGTACTTAAAGTCTGCAATTAAAGAATTATCTGACAAATTCTTTCATTTCATAAATATGACATATGACATGATATGAAATGAAATAATATGAAAGCATCTATTAATCTCAAGTGTAATGCTCAAAATATTAACAATCATGAATTAGTGATTAGTTCTATTTTTTACTTCCTTTAAAATTTTTTCCATTGAGAAATTGCATAACATTAATATCACTGTATTCAGCTTAAAGTTTGCTCATACAATCTTATGCTCACATTCAAAAAAATCACATTCTAGCCCTATCTGTGAATTCTAATTCACTAGTTAAAAGATTAGGTAGAATGTGAAATTGAAGCCATAGGGTTGGTCCTTCTGTACCACATCATTAGTGAAAATGATATGTACAAAGAATCATTGTATGTAAATATATGTAAATATATTGATATAAAATTGTTCGTTACCATAGTTTCAGTTTTGTCCTTCCAACACCTAATTTTTCTTTCAACAAAAAATTTAGATAAGAAAGAAAATCCAGTTGCAGTATTAATCAACACAGAACTATGAAGTACTATTTTCCAGTAATATGCATTAATTTCAAGCAAACATTTGATCCCCTTTCTCTAATTTTCAAGAAACACTAGCTCATCTTTGTTTTGTAATGAGAAAATCGAAGTGAATAGCTGCATATACATAAAGCATATGCACATAAACACAACAGGTTACTGTAATTTATTTCATATGAATATGACAATTAAAACAAACAACTGTAAAGTAAAGCAATGAGCATTCACGGGCATGAGTAGCAGTTACTAATAACATCTCAACATATTTAAGCCATTGTATGAAATAATGAACATAAAATGATAATGAAAACTTGGTGTTTCCTTTAATTCTGAGTTGTTTAAATTATATAAAGGAATATGCTTTAGAAATAGTCAAAATATCATTGAACAATTTTAAGATTATCTGCAATCCAGGTACTATGTTGCAAACAGAACAAACAATAATATTGCCCACAAAAGCAAACAAATTGTAAACTAAACATGCTAAGTTATATATAAAAAAACTGCTATCTACAGAAGAACTGAGTAAAAGGAAACAATAGCCAACATTAATTTAACCATCTTGGTAGTCGGACACTTCCTCACTATTATGTTGGAGGTAAAAAGTGTAAACTTCCAATCCTGCAGTTGAAAAAAATAACTTTTTCCATGACCTAATAATATTAATTAGGGGTGCCATCGGATCGGATATTGTCTTTACCATATCCGTATCTGCATCCGCACCCAACCTTCGGATACGGATACATATATTAGCGGATGTGAAAAAATGATATCCGTATCCGTCAAAATCGGATGTCGGATATAAATCGGATATTAGCGGATCGGAAGCAGATATTAATCAGATATATAAAAATGGATACGGTTAAGGATAAACTAAACATATATACTTATATTACTTTTTATCTCATTTACAATAATATTAAATGTGATACATAATATGATATTATTGTGTACATATCAATACTTTCATCGTATCCATTGTCATTCGGCTTCTATATCAATACTTTCACCGTTTTCGGTGCTAAATGCCGATTCAGATGCAACGGTTGATGTTGAAATACTCAAAATATCTCGTGTTATTCTTGTAAGAATCGAAATACTTTCCACTATTATTTTTTCACGAATTCAAATTATCAAAATCTAATGCTTTATTTCATTGAGGAATAGTCTCTTCCATACGGATATCATTATTAAGTACTCAACATTCAGATATCGGATCGGATATGAATAAGATATTGCTTTTATCATATCTGTATCCGACCTAACTTTCAGATACGGATACGGATATGAATACGAATATCGACGTATGTGAAAAAAATAATATTTGTATCTGTATTGGAGGCGGATTCGGATACGAATATCCGTGAATAATCCGCATCCGGTGGCAACCCTAGTATTAATACTTATGGGTGAGCTTATTATTGCTACTGTAGAAAGTACAAAATAATTTTTTTCAGTTATCCTTATATCCAAAAGTTATAGGATTTTTAAAATATTGGACGCTCGTCATGGCAAGAATATATGGATCTAAAATAATGACTGTTCCATAATCAAAGGAGATAATTACAAAACTTAAAATATCTAAAGTAGAAATTTCAAATATCACAATTTTTTTGACAAATGCTCACTAGTGCTAACTAGGTCAAGCTCTACCATAAATGGGCATAGTAAAGCCTAGATATCATAATAACATTCAACTTGAATGTGAGAAATAATTACATGCGAACATCAAGATAAAACAATTGTTGTAAATTGATAAAAAAAAAATTAAGCAAAGGATAATATCCAATACTTTCAATAAACGGAACTCCTATGATTTATGTGATTCTTATATTCCAATTTTCAGTTAATAGTAAAGTGCTTCAACTAATATTGTTCCATGCAAGAATTATGGGATCCCAAAAGATGCTAATAAAATATTATCGATCTTCCCGTGACAACATAATGTTTTTTTTGAACCAATACACTTTATCTAACTGAAACAATAATCAATGAATTCTCTCATATCCCATAACAGCTAACAAAACAATACTTAAAAAACATAAGAAACATTTATAATAACTATAACAAAAGTATAATATCAATAAACAGATTTAATGCACTTGAAGTAAAGGTATCTCAGATAAGTAAAAGCAACAATAATGAACTAGACAAAAATTGTTGAGCCCAAAAATATTTCTCACATAATACCACCATTTAGGTGTATAAAAGCAAATGTAAGAAAACTTAAATAGTGCGAATAAATTATCGTATGCCTTTTAGATTGTGGGACTTTTTGCATCCAAAATTTAAAATAACAAATAATTTAATAAAATAAATATAGGAATAATATTACCAGTCTCGGGAAGGCGTGTGGTCGCTGCGCCAAAAGGCATATCGCTGACCTTGTACGGTCAGCCAAGACAGATGCGCCCCTAAGCGGTGTTACCTCTCTCTGCTGGTGTTCCTTGCATGCACGACCACGAAGAGGATATAACTTCGAATTGTAAGCAATACCCAGATTAAGGTTGAAAGTGAAATTTGATAAGAGAAAGAGGGAAGCGAATGAGAGATTTTTTTCATAATTCTGCTTTTTTCTACTTTCATTGATGTTGGTATAAATAGTTAGAAGCTTAGCCCTTAACCCTTAACAAGTAACCCACTAACTATGACAACTAATCTCACTAACTAGGACAACTAACCCATTAGTGGAGTGGTTGTTAGTGACCTAATCAAGTTAGTTATCTATGAATTTCAATCTTTTTTATATTTATAATAAAATTTCCAACATGTCAAGCTCAATATGCTTCACCCTCTCATGAAAGAATGAATCATTGGCAATGTATATGACAATTTAATTATCATAATGCATCACCATAGGCTTGGTATAGAAAACACCAATCTCAATGTCTCATGCAGGAGAGATTGAATCACACACCATTTCTTAAGCAGTATGGGCTATGGCTCTAACTCCAACACTAGATTGAGTGACTTTTGTGAGTACAATAATCACTTATAGATCGTTTATCAAGAGGATCACCTCCACATCAACACCAGAATAATTGAAAATATCTAAATGAGTAGAGGACCAATAATATAATCTTTTACTAGGAGCACCCTTTAAAAATCTCAAGGCACGACAAGTAGAACTCTACAAATGTGGACTTGCATGAACCGACTCAATATATCCACAAAAGAAGTAATGCCAAGTTGAGTTGTTAAGTAAATCAATTTTCCTATCCCTATATTACCAAGGATCTGTAGAGAGGATAAAAAACTGAGAGATAGAGTTATTAGGCTCTATTGACAGAGGTTCAATTGGCCGGGTGGTCGACCGGTATACACAAGAGTTGAAATCGATCAATCGCTCGGTCAACCGATATTACACGTGAGAGGAAAAACTTAGTTGGCGGTCGACTGCCCGGTCGATCGACCTAACTCTAAGAATCTAACAGAGAGTTAGGACTTAGATCCGGTCGATCACCCGGTCGACCGACCCAACTCTGAGATCTAATAGAGAGTTGAGGGGTCTATACGGTCGACGGGTAGTTGACCGATAATCGGGTCAGAGCAGCATCTGGACCCAAGTTGTTGCTATTTTGGAGGTTTTTTTCTTCTCTCTATTAATAGAGGCTTGAACCCATTTTTGGGTGAATCTTGTTGAGTGAGTTCTTGAGAGAACCGATTATAATCCTCTTGTAATTTTGTGTAAATCATCAATAGATTTCTCTCTTCTGTCTCGGGAATGTAGGTATCTTACCGAACCTCATAAATCTCTATCTTCCTCTATTGTGTGTTATTTGTGGTCTAGGGTTTGTATTCTTCGACTGGTTTCGGTCCCAACAAGTGGTATCAGAGTTTTAGGCAACACTTGGGCTTCGTATGATGGAGTGGATCTTGATTGGAAGCTTGGATCTAGTAGATCTGAGAATTGGAGAGATAAAAATCAGATTTTTACCATATTTGGATCTCGTCTTCAATCTTTGATGGAGAGATCAATTGAAAACTCTTCTTAGTATTTCAATTGGAGGTAAAAACTTGAACTTTATCATTTGTAGTTCCCTTCCATAGTTGTTCCGCTTTGTTTGGTTGGGAATTGGAGAAGATGGCCGGAAAATTATCCGATGGGAGTGGTTCTTTTGTAGTAAAGAACATTCAGAATGTTCATCACATGAAGATTGATGTGGTGAAGTTTGATGGCACAAACAATTTTGAATTATGGAGATGCGATGTATTGGATGCGTTGAATGTGCAAAATTTGGAGGATACTATTGAGCTTCAAGAGAGACCGACAGAAGTAGATGAAAAGACTTAGAAGAAGATGAATATGACGGCGTACACATGATCTAAAGTATAATGTGATGAATGAGACTTTTGCAAAATCGATTTGGGAGATTCTCGCAAGCAAGTACTTAACGAAAAGCATTGAGAACCGCTTACATTTAAAGAGGAGACTTTACTATTTTCAGTTGAAGAGAAGAACCTCTATTAGTGATCACATCAGCATCTACACGAAACTTCTCGCGAGTTTGGCAAATTGGGATGTGGTGATCGAGGATGAAGACAAGGCGTTGATATCATTGAATTCTTTCTCCGATAAGGAATATGAGACCTTTGTGCTTACCTTGATCAATGGGAGGACATCCCTTAGCTACAGTGAATTAACCACTGCTCTTGTGAATCTTGAATTGAGGAGAAAAGACATAGAGTTCTTCCAGTGACACATCAGCAGACTGCGAGAGGAAGTTGACCAAACTGAAAAAGAGAAAACTAGCAAAAATTCAATTGAAAGCCCATGGTTGGTAAGCACAAATTGAAAAAGGATCAATGTGCCTTCTGTAAAGAGAAAGAACAACGGAAAAGTGATTGTCCAAAACTCAATAAGTTGAAGGAGTCAGATGGTAATGATTCTGACTGTTCTTGCTTTTCACTCTATTACATCATCAGGTTGTCATTTAGATGCATCTGAGTGGGTATTGAATACGGGCTCTACCTACCACATTTGTCCCATAAGGGAGTTATTTGCTAGATTTGAGGAGCTGGATGGTGGTTAATGTTCATGAGAGACGATAATACATGCTGGTTGGTTGGTAAGGGTACAATTCATATCAATATGTATGATGGGACAATGAGAGAGTTGAAAGAGGTTAGATATATTTCTCGTATGACTAAGAACTTAATCTCAGTAGGAGCTTTGGAAGCGGAGGCCTCAGAGGGACTGTTGGAAAAGGCGTTCTCAAGATGTCTAGTGACTCATTGGTTGTTCTGAAGGACATTAGATGCAACGTGTACTACTTGATGGGTAGTATAGTTACTGGATTGGCGTCTTAAGAACAGTTAGATGGCGATTCTATCAGATTATAGCATGAAAGGCTCAAAAAGTTGGCTTGAAGTCAAATCAAGCATTGGAAGGTGCATCAACTTGTGATTTGGAATCACGTGACAGTTGTTTTTTAGATAAGAAGAAGGGCTAATTCGGCACCGTTGCTCACCATTTGCATGATCTTCTTGATTATATTCATGTGGATGTTTGGGTTCTACCAAGACTGCATCACTTGGAGCCATCGATACTTTGTCTCTATTATAGATGATTATTCTAGGCATTGTTGGGTATACCCTATGAGACAAAGAGTTGAAGTCCTGAAATTATTGGTTAAGTGAAAGAAGCTGATGGAAAATCAGACAAGTGAAAGATCAAGGTGCTCTGGTATGATCATGTTGAAGAGTACAAGAATCTTTTTTGCAATTTGGCCAGAACAATGATATTGTGACCTACTTCATAAATGAGAAAGATGGTGTAGCCAAAGGGATAAATCGTGCCTTGCTGGAGAAGGTTCGATATTTGTTATATAATGCACGTTAGATAAATTGTTTTGGTTTGAAATGATTGTGTATGCTAGTTATCTCTTGAATAGGCTACCGACGACTGCGATTGAGGTAAAACTCCTTTGGAGATTTGGTCAGGTGGAACTGTTCGTGATCATGGTTCACTTTAAGTATTTGGCTGTCCGTCCTATGTTGATATCAATAAAGACATGTTGGATTTTAAAGTGAACAAGTTGGTGTTTTTGAGATACAAAGAAAACTTGAAAGGCTACAAGTTATGGATCCAAAAAGCAGAGAGTTTGTCTCGAGCAGGCATGTCACATTGGATAAAGCTTTGATGGTGAAGCCTACCGTCTCCCAGCAGGTGGAGACAATGAAGACCAAGATAGTATTATCGCAACGGGTGGAGAGTGATGCTACTCCATGTTGTTCAGTTGGTTTAGTGCCATCTGAGATTTCATCGGTTGTGACACCGGGTGGAGATCGAGTAGTCGATATGGATACTAACATGTTGAAAAGTTGGTTCAGTTATAGCTAGAGGAATCAAAGGAATTCGCGAAAGTGGCTTGTAAAAAAGTATGGTTCTCAGGTTGATAAGGTTCATTGACTCGGTCTATTGGATTCGTTGCTGCAAAAAAGAAGGTTGGTTGAGCTTGGTGGAGCTCATTTGAATGAACTACGAGAGGCTTGATCTCTTGGGCAGGGGTATGTAGGAAGCCGTAATGGTGCAACATGTTTGGTGGTGCAATCCGTATGATGCTATTTGGGTTATTTGGGTTCTTGAGAATTAGCAGCGGTAAGCTGCAATTTAGACTTCACGTAGAGGTGAAGAGTTATGATCACGATGAACATTTGATCTTTCGGTGAGAAGATAGTTGAGCTTGCATAAGGGGGCGTGCATCTAGTTTGTTGAGCTAAAGTTGGTTATTTGGTGTGTTCTACTCAGATTTAGTTGGACCGTCTTGAAGACATTTGGATTGGTATTCCAATCAGTTGTTGAGTCATTGTTGGCTCATGTTGGGTTCTTTTTAGGTCATTTGGAATGATGTTCCATTCAGTTGTTGAGTTGTAGACACGTTGGTTGGTTGGTTCATATGGTGTTGTTTCTATTCGGTGAAGTATGGGGAAACATGTATGGTGCATTCCGTTTGGTTTAGCTGAGCTGAAAATTTTAGTATCGTTACAATTGATTTTGGAGTTTGAAGAAAGTTACCTGAGGGGACGACAAACTCAATTTGAATTGATTTCAGATCAATATCGTTTGACATCAATTGTAAATTTGCATTTGGGATTTGTCAGAATCTATGATGAGTCAACATCCGTGTTTGGTCTGCTTGACAGAGATCGTGTGTTAATCTCGTGGCGAAGATCGTGTGTCAATCGTGGAGCGGTATTGATGAGGACATCATGCCGCTTAGGGGCCGATTCGATCGAGTATACTTTAAGAAGCAACACAATGCAGTTTTTTGATTTTAGATTGGTTTTGTTTCAGATTTATTTGTAGTAGATGTTCTTTCGTTTTATCTTTATTTTCTATAGTAGGTGTTCTTTTTTGGACATTTAGTACCACATCGATTATTTCTCAGTAGTTATCTTTTGTAAAGCCTATATAAGGCCCCCTAGACTGTTTCATTGAGATTATTGAATGATTAAAATTTTTTCTCAAATTTTTCGATTTAATTCTTGAGTTTATCTGCTCTCGAATTTTGGGTGAGAAGCCCGCGTAAGGGTGGAAATCCGAAATTTTATCCTGCTTTGAATTTTAAAATTCGGTTACGATTTGAAGGTGATTGCGATCCAGATTAGTTTTACATCAGGTGTTGGATTCATTGGTATTCGGTTCATATTTGAAAATTTTCACCGAGGTAGAGAATGTAGAGAGAATAAAAAACTGAAAGAGTTTTTAAACTCTGTTGACAGAGGTTCAGTAGATCGGGTGGTTGACCTACATACACAACAGTTGAAATCGGTCGACCGATGTTGTACGAGAGAGGAAAACCTCAGTTGGCGGTCGACCGGCTCAACTCTGAGAATCTAAAAGAGAGTTGGGACCTGGATCTAATCGATCACCCGGTCGACCAGCCCCAACTCTGAGATCTAACAGAGAGTTGGGGGTCTTCGGACCGCCGACTGTACTAGAAGCGGTCGACTGAGCGGTCGACCGACAGTCAGATCAGAGCAGCGTTTGAACCCAAGCTGTTGCTGTTTTGAGTTTTTTCCTTCTCTTGAGGCTTGAATTCATTTTGGGGTGAATCTTTATTGAGTGAGTTCTTGAGAGAACCAATTGTAACCATCTTGTAATCTTGTGTAAATCATTAATAGATCTCTCTTTTCTGCCTCGGGGATGTGGGCATCTTGCCGAACATCGTAAATCTCTGTTTTCCTTTCTATTATGTGTTGTTTGTGATCTAGGATTTGTGTTCTTCTGCTGGTGTGAATCCCAACAGGATCAACAAGATGTTCCCCACAAGTTTTGATGAAAATAAATTGTAGTATCCATTGGGCTGCCAATGTTTTAGATCCTAACAAACTCATCTCCTCCAGCAAATCAATAATATAAAAGACTCTTTGTTGACGATCTCTATCCCAAGAAAATACCTTAAAAGACATAGATCCTTTGTATGAAGATGAGAACTCAAATAAACTTTCAAATGGAGAGTACCATGATGAACATCCCTAGTGATATTAATATCATCAAAATAGACAGCAAGAATAATGGTATCAATAGAAGAATGTTGCACAAAGATAGAATGAGAAAGAATTTGCTCTAATCCCATGATAATGATGGAAAGAGATGGCTCAACCATAACTAGGGTTGCTCTTATTTATATAAATGAGATTTGAGAATGTTACATAAAAATCCTTACACCCTTAATAGCCCTTTTGCTTCTCTCAACTGAGTGCCCATCCTATATTTTATCCACTCATGATCCTGCCCTCTTTCCATTTGTTTTCTTGTTGGTACCTTCACTAGAGAGCATTAGGAGCAATTGGCACATTTCTTCGTTGTAGCGGACTCCCAAGGTTCCTACCTACTGTAGGGAGTTCTTTTATTTTTCTTGTCCATTTTGGTTGCTTAATGCCATATGCTACTGTGATTCACAGATCAATCATTTGAAATGGGCAAGTTTAATGGATTGTTATATATCCTTTCATTTTGGTAAGCTTAGTGTAAGAAATATTCTCCAGTTATGGGCTAAATTTTTTTTTCCCTTCATCAAAATTGTCCTTCATGCAGCTTGTTTATAGTAGATCGCACCAATTTGATCTATTTCAATGTATTACTGCTGTGATGTTTGTTAGTAAATTCGTACTTTCCCTTCTTTTATTGAACCCAAAAGATTAGGTCATGCGTGTGTGGTATTAAATCTTTCATTTTACTTGTATTTGTCGGAAAAACCTTCAGCTAATCTGTGACATATTTTTATACTTTCTTTTGTTGCTTACTTGTTAGAATCTTATCATGTTAATCATGTTAGAATCTTATCAAGTTAATCATACTTTTGGCTTCTCCTATGATTGGGCATTTGCTGCATGCACAGTCCAGTGGGATTTATCAACAAGGTATTCTTCCTTTCTTTTGTTGACTAATGAATCACTATTCATTTGCGTCTGGCTGATTTCTTTTTTTTCCTTAAAATTGTTTCTTGTAATCCTCTCTCAGCGACATACATGGAGGATTGCAATCTAGCATGTTCAGATGCAAGATTTTCAAGAATATATTCATTTCCTCGAGTTTAGGCTGATGAGATGCTGGTATTCTTACTTGCCAAAGAGCCTAATCATTACATCCATATCTCATACCTTTTTATCATCATTTCATTTCTGATGCATGAACATCAATTATACCTTGCAGTCAATACTATTGAATCTTATGATTGTAGATAGCAGACATTTGTGCCGTTCTTTTCTATTCATTCTCAAATATCGATGAAGCTTTACACATCTTTAAACATGTTTAGTTTTTATGGGGAGTTATCTATTTCTTTTTAACATTAATCTATGGTAGTATTGCACAATTCTAACATTTCCATGTTAGACATGTGAAAATGTTATGTGACAACAATATTTTTAGGGAAATACCTTCTCACGGTTCCCATGACACTTGTCAAGTTTTAAGTCTTACATTGATTGATTAAGTGTATTTATACACCTAAACGTTTGATAAAAGTACCATCCGTTTCATACAGGTATGGAGCCATGATGCGTTTCAGGACCATCTCTCTTTCTTTTGTTTTGTGATTCAGTAATGGGTCGGGTCCGGGTAGGACTTGTGACCCGACCCATTAGCAGGCTTACCCGGTTCATGTGATAGGCCCTGGGATAAATAGCTCAGCTGCTCTCTTTTTCAAAGGCAACTGATGTTTTTGCCCTAATTGGGATTGTGAGAGCCAACTCAAGGCTCAATTGAAGCGAAATAAAGTCCATTTCCCCTCCTTCCCCAAATCCTTGAGCGTTGCCTGTTCTCCCTGTTTTTCTTCCATTTTTGCAGGTCGAGATGCCGCCAAGGAACCGCCATCGCTACCAACCCATCATCTCTGACGCGCTGGCTGAAGGTGAAGATGTATCAATGGTATCAGAGCCTCAGATTCCAGGGTTCCCAGACGATCAAGGAGGTGACGGCGACGATTTTACTCCGAAAGCTGAACCAAGAAGATCAATCTCTTTTGATGCAGGTTGGGATTCTAAGAAAGAGATAGACGAGGAAAAAACTCTCGGCGAAGGCTCAACTTCTCAAAAAGAAGGTCACAGTGACTTCCGATTCAGAGCTATCGACGAGAGAACGGCGCTGAGAACTCGAATGCTTGAGGAGAAGGTCAGTGACAAGATGAGATCCATTGATGACCGGTTTCAATCTCTTGAAGAGAGAATGGATCTTCGACATGAGGAGCTAATTGGAATGATTGCAAGATTGTACCAAGAACCTAGAGTTGTGAGTAAGGAAAAAGGAGAATTGGGGAGAGACGAAGCTCCTCTTACTGGGGTACCTAAGGTGAGTCCTAAATTTGTAGTGCCTCCTAACGCTCCACATTTGAAGCAGTCTGCTATGTTCGGAGGGAAGTCAGATTACTTCTTGAGAAAGAACCAGAGATCTCTACTTTCCTTCACTACATCTGGTAAGCTTCCTCTTCCTAAAAATCCTAAGGTGGAAATTCTTATGTTCAAGGGTGAGGGGGACATCTTGAATTGGTTGTACCAGCTGGAGCATGTATTCACTATTCATCACACTCCAGTCGAAGATCGAGTAGAGTTTTGTGTTTTTTACTTGCAAGGGGAGGCTCTGTTATGGTGGAGATGGTTGGAGAAACAGAAGGGAGGATCAGTCACCTGGCCTGAATTCTATGATGAGATGATCTTGCAGTATGGGCCTGAAGATCTGGATGATCCACTCGCTGCTCTGGCTAACCTGAAGCAGACTGGATCACAAGAGTACCATAAAACATTCATTAGATTGGCTCATTTAATTGAGGAGACTGAGAAAAATTTGATCAGTTTATTTTTGTCTGGCTTGCGTGAAGATTTGAGAGGGAAGGTAAAATTGGATAAGCCAATGACCATGGTCTCAGCTTATCGAAGTGCAGTTGCCAGGGAAATTATTACAGTAGCAGAAAAGAAACAAAACAGGATTGTTCCTTTTAGGGGATCAGCTAGTATTCCTCTTTTAAGTGCTAAAAACCAACTTGTTTCAGCGCTGGGAAGGATACTAATACAGCAATATTTACACCAATGAGGAGGTTATCTCCATCTCAGGTGGAAGAGTATAGAAGGAAGAGTTTATGCTTTAAATGTGATGAACCATATAATCCAGGCCATAAGTGCAAGGGTAAAAGTTTAATGTTGATTGAGTGTGAGGATTATGAGAATGAGCAGGATGAGGAAATCTTGTTAAAACCAAGGGAGATAATAGGAGAAAATTTGCCTGAATTGTCACTCCATGCTATGGAAGGAAGTGTATCACCCAAGACAATTAGGCTCCTTGGGCAAATAAATAGGAAACCTGTTAATGTGCTGTTGGACACAGGTTCTACTCACAATTTCATTGACCCAAAGGTTGTGCAAAGAACAGGACTCATAGTCACTCCTGAATTAGCTTTCAGTGTTACCATAGCTGGTGATGACAAGTTACAGAGTGAAGGGTTATGTAAATCAGTATATTTCAAGTGTCAAGGGTTGAAAATTGTGACTGATTTCCATGTATTACCAATAGGAGGCTGTCAAATGGTTTTGGGGGTAGATTGGTTGCAGACTTTGGATGAGTTAACTATGAACTTTAAAGAGAGAAAAGTGAAAATCACTAAGAGGACCACTCTTGGGAGCTGCAGGGGGTGCAATCTAATGACATGGAAATAGTCTCAGCCAAGGTGTTGGAAAAAACATTATATCAATCAGCTAAGGGATGGGTTTTATATATTTGCCATCAGACAGAATTCCAACCTACTCCTGAATGTAGTCCTCAGCTTCAGGATTTATGTAAGGAATATGCTATGGTTTTTGGAGAAGTAATAGGTCTCCCACCTAAGAGAAGCCATGATCATCAAATATCTGTAGTACCTGGTAGTGAACCTATCAACTTGAGACCCTATAGGCATCCTTGGGAGCAAAAGAATATCATAGAAAAAATGGTGGATGAAATGTTGAAAACAGGAATTATCAGAAACAGTAGGAGTTCTTATGCATCTCCAGTTGTCTTGGTAAAGAAAACTGATGGCACATGGAGGTTATGTGTGGATTACAGGGCATTGAATCAAAAAACAGTCAAAGATAAGTATCCAATACCTTTAATTGATGAGTTACTTGATGAATTATATGGAGCCCATATTTTTTCTAAACTGGACTTAAGAAGTGGATATCATCAGATTAGAATGAAAGAAGAGGATATTCCTAAAACAGCTTTTAAGACTCATACAGGACATTATGAGTATTTGGTCATGCCTTTTGGTTTAAATAATGCTCCTGCTACCTTTCAAGCCTTGATGAATGAGCTCTTTAAACCTTATCTTAGAAAGTTTGTGCTGATTTTTTTTGATGATATACTCGTCTACAGCAGTAGTTTGCAGGACCATTTGGGGCATGTGAGGATAGTGTTTGACATTTTGAAAAAGAACCAGCTTTTTGCTAAAAGAAGCAAATGTCAATTTGGGGTGCCAGAAATAGCCTATTTGGGGCATGTTGTATCTGCTCAAGGAGTGGCAGTAGATCAAAGTAAAATACAAGCTGTGGTGGAATGGTCAGTACCCAGAACTTTGAAGGCATTGAGAGGGATTTTAGGGCTGACTGGCTACTATAGGAAATTTATCAAGGGGTATAGCACTCTTGCTGCTCCTCTTACTGCTCTTACCAAGAAGAATGCATTCAATTGGAATGAAGAAGCTCAGATGGCATTTGAAGCATTAAAAGGAGCCCTCACCAATCCACCAGTCTTAGCTCTTTCCAATTATTCATCTCCTTTTGTAATTGAATGTGATGCTTCTGCTAGCAGAATTGGGGCAGTCCTGATGCAGGATAATCATCCCATAGCTTATATTAGTCAAGAACTGAAAAATCCCAGCAAGTTTGCTTCAGCTTATGAAAGGGAAATGTTGGGACTGTTGTTAGCTACAAAGAAGTGGAGGCAGTATCTTTTGGGAATGGAGTTCATTGTAAGAACTGATCATAAGCCATTGAAGTACTTACTGGAACAGAGGTTATACACTGAAGCCCAACACACATGGTTATTGAAGTTGTGTAATTACAAGTATAAGGTTGAATACAAGAAAGGGAGAGAGAATGTAGCTGCAGATAGTTTATCCAGGAGGAATGAAGCTTCTGATACTCCTTTACTGGAAATCTCAGTGGTGGAAACTGATTGGGTTGATTTAGTCAGGAAAATGGTAAGTACTGATGCTTTCTTTTCTGACCTGGACAGCAGATGGAATGCGGGGCTGCTAGATACTACAAAGTATCAGAAAAAGAATGGACTCTTTTACTATAAAGGAAAAATCCTCATAAATCCTTCAGCTTCTCTCACCCAGCTATTATTATCTGAGCACCATGATACACCTGTAGGAGGGCACTCTGGGTATGAAAAAACTTATCAAAGGCTTAACAGGGTAGTGTACTGGCAAGGTATGAAAAATAATGTTAAGAAATATATCAGGGAATGTGATACTCGTCAAAGATCTAAATATGAGACAACCAAACCAGCAGGACTTCTGCAACCCCTCCCTATCCCTTAGCATGTATGTGAAGACATTTTCATGGATTTCATTGAGGGATTGCCAAAGAGTTGGGGTAAGTCTGTCATCTTTGTTATTGTTGACAGGTTAACAAAATTTGCCCACTTCTTATCTCTTTCTCACCCTTACATTGCTAAAACAGTAGCTGCTACTTTCATGGACAACATTTACAGTTTATATGGGATGCCTCAGAGTATAGTTTCTGATAGGGATACTGTCTTTACCAGTGAGTTTTGGAAGGAATTGTGGACTTTACAGGGAACCAAATTACTACTCAGTACATCTTTCCATCCCCAAACTGATGGACAGACAGAGGTGGTTAATAATGTTTGGAGACTTACTTGCGTTGTTTTTGTTCTCACAAACCTCAAGATTGGTGCAAGTGGCTTCCCTGGGCACAATACTGGTACAACACCAGTTGGCATTCAGCCATTAAAATGGCCCCATATCAGGCTTTGTATGATAAAGTCCCTCCAACTATCTCCTCTTATATTCCAAAAACTGCCAGGCTACAAATTGTAGAGGATGCATTGTTGGATAGAGATGCAACCCTTCAATTGTTGAAGGATAATTTGGTCAGGGCACAAGATAGGATGAAAAAGTGGGCTGATTTACATAGAACAGAGAGATCCTTTGAAGTTGGGGACATGGTGTTTTTGAGGTTGCAGCCATATAGACAGATATCAGTAGGGGGAAAAAGATCCCATAAGCTTTCTCCTTTGTTTTATGGACCATATAAAATTTTACAAAAATAGGTCCAGTTGCTTATAAACTGGAATTGCCTGGTGAAGCTAAAATTCATCCAGTTTTTTCACATTTCCCAATTGAAAAGGAAGCTTGGCCATACTATCCAGGTACACAATCAGTTACCTTCTCATATTGTTGAAGTGATAAAGGAACCAGACACCATTCTGGAAAGGAGAATGGTGAATCGGTTTGGAAAAGCAATAACAGAAGTGTTAGTCAAGTGGAAACAATTGTCATTGGAGGATGCAACATGGGAAAATTATTGGGAGCTGGTGAAAAATTCCCTGTCTTCGACCTTGAGTCAAGGTCGATTTCAAGGGAGAGCATTGATGCGTTTCAGGACCATCTCTCTTTCTTTTGTTTTGTGATTCAGTAATGGGTCGGGTCCGGGTAGGACTTGTGACCCGACCCATTAGCAGGCTTACCCGGTTCATGTGATAGGCCCTGGGATAAATAGCTCAGCTGCTCTCTTTTTCAAAGGCAACTGATGTTTTTGCCCTAATTGGGATTGTGAGAGCCAACTCAAGGCTCAATTGAAGCGAAATAAAGTCCATTTCCCCTCCTCCTTCCCCAAATCCTTGAGTGTTGCCTGTTCTCCCTGTTTTTCTTCCATTTTTGCAGGTCGAGATGCCGCCAAGGAACCGCCATCGCTACCAACCCATCATCTCCGACGCGCTGGCTGAAGGTGAAGATGTATCAAGCCAGCAAATACATAGGCTTCTGATGGAATCAACATGTCATCACCTCGATTTTCAAGAGGCTGTATGATGGTCTAAACCTCTGTTGTTAAAAATGAAGTGCAGTCAAGAAAATGATGAATGAAGAGATGAAAAGTTTTTGGACCCAAAAGGGATGCAACTTTTCATTGTCTTCTTCTGAATAATCTATAGCCTATGGATTAGTCTTCTGTGTGATCATTCCAGCATGAGGGGTGTAAGTGGAGCATATACCTTGATATCCAAATTCAATCCAAAAAAAAATATTCTCCACCATCTAAATCTGCTTTAATATCTGATGGATATATGAAAATAATATCTGTATCTGAATTTGATGGATATTATCAGAATTACTCAGATCCGGTAGAGTATCCGGGTAAATACAAAGAAATTTTTAAAAACAGCAAATAGTTCTTTCCTAAAAACTACCAACACTTCTATATAAACTCATTGATTACAATACCAAATTTAAAGAGTATGGTCACTAAAATGCGAAACACACAAATGTTAATTATTACATATAAATAGTTGTAGTAATACATAAATAATATATATTAATTATAAAAAAAGCGGATATTAAAAAGAGCAGATACCACAATATACATATAAAACAGAGAGGATACGAAAATATCCAAATTCTTGGGTGTGGATTATTACTAAATGTGTTCCCTTAAAATAATGCAGACATGTGATGGTGACAGTTACATCTCCATTTCCATGCCCTTCGTGTCAAACAGGGTTGCTAAATAGATAATCACACTAAAGTATTTCTAACCAATTGAGCATAGCTCTGGCAGTAGAAGTTTTTTTCCTTTAAAGTGAGAGCTCACTTATTCAAATTTGAGAGTTTCCTGGAAGTTCCAAAAGTACTTATTCCTATAAGAATCACAGACTATATTCATGGAGCATAGTAAATCACGCTTTAGTGCTGTGCGGAATCAGTGGAGAAGACTTCCAGGATCAAAGCTTTTCTACTATTAAGATTTTCTGCTTCCTATGTTTTTGCGTTTAGGGTAATATGTGGCACTCATCAACATAAAAGTGTGCATTAAGATCTTTTACCCATTTTTGGTTGTCACCGCTCTAAGAAATTAAAGCTACATCAGTTGCCAACAATTTCTGACACGATGCAATTGCTGATGCTTTGTTGTGTGCCTTGAATTACTTCTCCATCTTATATTACATATAATGCTTTTGATGCATTCAGTTGGTTCCATGTTTTCCTTTGGAGATCCCCAGCTCATAGAAAGGTGGAGGTGTGTAACCTTTTGGATACCATCACCCCCCCCCCCCCCCCCCCCCCCCAACACACACACACGGTACATGCATACATGGTAAACAGGATTCATGGAACCGACCCCAAAATTTTGGGATAAGAGCTGTGCAAGATGTTTTTGCTAGTTCGAGACTAAGAATCTATGGTATGTCAAATTAAATAAGTGTAGATTATGTTAAATGACAGAAAAATTGCCAGAGTATATACACTTTAATTAATGTTGTTATTATATGTGGGTGTTGGATAATATTGAGAAGAAAAAGGAAAAAAAGGAAAAGAATCAATGATCAAGGTGTTATATATTTCTAAAGTACTGTTTCATATGATTGTTTCATGGTGGTACCACCTGATTTGCTAGAGGTTACTAGAATGTCCTTTTGGATAATTGGATCATGCGCGTTTGCTCCTCTTGGTTTGGGCTTAGTTGTTGTTTTCTTGCTTGACCCAGTCTCTTGCGCCTTTTTAGTGAAGAGCTTGGAGATATCACATAGAGATTTCCATTTTCAAACATTGAGCGTATATCATCAGTGCTAGTGTCCTGCAAAACACGTAAATATTTGCGGAATATTCACCGGCCAATGCTCCCTGGTGACCCTTAGGTTCCCAAAGTTGTTGATTTGAACCCCTGAGTTGCTCCTTTTCAAATCTTACATTAAAAAAAAAATGAAAAAAAAATGGAAATTGAAGTTTCCTTGTTGTTTATGTTGTTATAAGTCATATAAGAAATTAAAATAAATAGTAATTTGGGTTTTTAACTTTTTGGGCACTTTTATGATTTCAGATTATAAGCTTGTGAGCTGCTTGGCAGTTGTTTTTTTCGAGAATGCAACATTGGTTGATATATAGGTGATAAGTTCTGGACTTAGCTTGGCCAAGGGTTAGTTGTCCTAAATAAAGATGTGAACATTCTAAAATAATAGTGATTCTTTTATCAGTTATTTGAACTCACAAAATTATTTCCATGCAACTGAATTGTCTGGAAGACAAGGCACAATCTTCAATTTTATTGATTATTAGGAGCTTCACAGTATAGGCATTAGTGATGGATGAAGTTGTGAATTACGTCTTATCCTTGCTGTAATTATTCACTGACATAAGATTATGCCAGTTATTTACCTCAAAAAAGATTATGCCCGTTATTATACTTTTGCGATATTCTTTCTTATCCCTTCAAATTTTACAGAACTGTTATTTTTTTTATTTTCTTTTATGAATACATTTCCTTAGTTGGCATGTGAAGTTTTTTTTTCTGGGCGGTGGTTTTGTTTGGCGCGCGCACAGTGAAGCTGCAGACTTTTATCCATATCACTTAATCTTAATTATATGTATATGTTTATAGTTAATGGCAAGGTCTCGTGCCTCCATCCTATGTTTTCTTTAAGAATGATGAATTAATTGCATGTTTGGGTTTGACAAGAGAAGAGTGACAACTCAACTGCTTAGATTACAAACAACTTCTTACATTTTTATACGAAGTCAGATCTCCTAATCTTATCATTATTAGTTTGCGATAGTATAGACACTAAATAACTCTTAGTTAGGTCCCGTCTATGTCTTTCATCTCCTAAAGAATATCATAAACCATTCTGATTAAGCTAACAGTTCAATATGTGAGTTCTCGTGTTTGAGGAGTTTAAAGGCTTAGTTATTCCTTTTTTTCTGGGTTTTGTTAGGTTTCCACCCATCATGGGCAAAGAAAAGGTTCTTTGATCCATGCACCATGATTCTTTTTTGTTCTGGCGGAGATGTAGCAATTTTTCTAGTGAAGGAGACTAATCCTTTCTAATGGACTCAATTGGCTTTTTTTTTCAGAACTCTGCTTCACTTTCTGCCTTCCCCCTCAACACTTCTGTCTTCTGTACCTCTACCGCAATTCTTTATTCTTTTTCCAATAATAAATTGGGTCCAGGACCTTGTTCATAGAAAAAAGAAAAAGAGAGTTTTTCTTTAGAAGTATTCTGTTTTTGATTTTTTACTTTAACTAGAATCTTGAATCTTGTCTGACTTAATCTTCGGAGGGTTTTAAGTTGGGGACCAATGCCAACCTCCTCTGACTTTAATAATCTGCATTGCAGAAACAAAGACTTGACAGTGCTCCTTAGCCCATCTCCAACTCACGAAATCGCCAATGAAGAATTGCACAGGCAAGTTCCTTCTAAGAGAAGATTATGAAAGGTTTCTTTATACTAATCATACAATTTGACTTCACTTGCTGCTCTCAGCCTTCTGAAACAAGCTTAACCCAGTCATCACATATTCAAAGAATTCTGTATAATTTGTCACAGGTTAGGCTTGGAATCTCTCAACCAAAGATATTTGTTTTATATCTTGCGGGGGAAGAAAGACAACCTGATACATCCTACACATGGAAAAGTCTTCAGAAGGAAGAGAGATAAAAGAGATCAACGTCTAGGAATACACCACACATCAACAATGGCAATTAGTCGCGATAGGATCAGCAACTTGCCTGATCCAATCCTTCAATCTATCCTTTCTCTTGTACCTCTCAAATCGGCAATCAGGACCAGCATTCTGTCAAAGAGATGGAGGCATCTATGGGAATATAATCTGTCTTCAACCACTTCTCTGGACTTTGGCAAGGAGTTTGCGAGAAGGCAATCGCGAAAAAAATTTGTGGCGACTGTCGACCGGTACCTACAACTGCATGACAGCAAAAAGCTTGAAAGCCTTCGCATTGTCTTCTTTCCATCTAATATTTGCTTACCCAGCTTGGAGAGGTGGATCACCTTCGTTGCAATGAAGGGAGTTGAACAACTTGTTCTTGACTTGGTTAAAGAATATTTGGTTCCTCGAGATTGCAGATACATCAGCCCAAGGAGACTAATTCTCGGAAGAAAAGGTCAACTGAAGTCGATCAAGTTGCCCAGTTCTCTGTTTGATTGTGTATCATTGGTCCATTTGAGCTTGAGCTGCTGCAAGTTTCGCTCACCATTAGAATTCAAAAGACTCAGTTGCCTCCGCTTGCTATGTCTCAATGATGTAAACATCAGTGATGAAGTTCTCCACAGTGTTGTGGCAGATTGTACACTTCTTCAAAGCTTGAGCTTGAGGAATTGTCACTGTCTCGAATATGTTAGCATTTCAGGTCCCAAACTTGTACTCGAGACGCTAACAGTGGCAGAGTGCGAAGGACTACTCTCTTTACAAATTTCTGCTCCAAGACTCCAATCTCTTCATCAGTTTGGCATGATCTACTATCGTTGTCCGATCACCTCTGTGCCCTCCTTGGTTGATGCCTTGGTGTCTTCGGTTGGTAGGGAGCCATTCGGCTATTACACTACCATACTATCAGATCTTGCGCATGTTAAAATTCTCACTGTATGCAGATCAACTCTTGGGGTAATATTCTTTCTTACTCAAATCCAGAATCTTTTACTTGACATCATATATGTTAAAATCTCCTTTTAACTTCCATAAATCAGGATGTCGACCGTACTGAAAGATACAATCCCCATGCGTTCCCAATCCTACTACAAAACCTGCAGGAATTGCAGCTTCTAATAGACATAATGGGTGAAGGCACCCTCTCCTGCCTATTTAGTTTCTTTCAACTCTGTCCGTCACCCATCCTCGAAAAACTTTTCATTAGGGTAAGTCTTTGCTTTGGATTGTATCAATCTCCTTAGTTCTTATGTGTACGAGATTCTTTTCTGAACTAATCTACCAAACTTTGCAGCTTCCTAGGTACATTGAAGATCACCCAGACTTCGACTCTGAGTTAAATGACATTAAGAAGCCACCGGATGTCATCTTTAACAACCTCAAAGTGATCAAAGTGAATAACTTTAGGGGTACGACATCCGAATTAAGATTGTTGAAGTTTCTTCTACAGAAGGCTGTTGTGTTACAATTTTTGGTAATTGTTGCACCTCCCACTGATACCAAGGAAGAAACTGATGCTGAGCATATTGGTTCGTCCTCGCAATGCAAGCCTAATGAACGGATGGGCTTGAGGATTTTTCGCGGGCAACTGTCAGTGCTACCTAAGGCATCCTCCAATGTCCATATTGTGGTGTGTGACTACCTAGACGATGATACAGGTTTAAATCCACTGCACACACAAGTTTATTGTGAGCATAACTTCTTCGCTGGGTGTGCACCCTGTGTTTGCGATTATTTTGTGCCTGAAGAGGATGCAAGCCTGAAGAATCAACGGGCTTGAGGATTGTATGTGGGCAACTCGCAGTGCTAATCTCCATATCGAGTGGAGCACACTGAGCAAATATCTTCTAGGTGCTCTTGTTCCTGTCCTTTCTTCACTGGATGTTCCTGGAGCACAGATGTCTTTAGTTTGTGTTAGTTATTTTGCAGAATGCAACTGGCGATCGTTGTTTTGAACAGATTTGTGTGTTTACGTCTTAAGTTTACATCTGAGCCAGTGGCAAGAAATACAATGTCAGCTATGGGGTGTTTGTTCGGTTCAAAGAAATTCATATCTGCCTGTTGAAACTGGAGGAATGAAAGACAACACATGATGTGTAAGTAGTTTCAATTCACTGCAGACACAAGTTTCTTGTGAACATAGCTTCCACTCCTTGTATTGTGTGAGACCAGTGTGTGTGATTATTTAGTGGCTGATAGGGTTCCCTATGGCACCCTTATTTGTATTGAATACAATTAATTTCAAAGGATAGCATCATAATCTTAACACTGGCACATTTGTTACAGTTCATTGGTTGCTTAGAATGTCTCTCTTTGGTTCTTTTGGTGTCTCTTCTTACATTTAAAGAATACTAGGTTACTGCTTGGGCTGGTGGAAACTGAGCTCAAGAGAGGCCGGTGACGGCGAAGGGGAGGGCGACGGCTTTGCCTGAGAAGGAAGAAGAAGGAAGAAGGAAGGGGAGAGGGCAGAAAGAGTCTGGAAAGAGGAGGGGGGAAGAAAGAGAGGAGGACGGCGGGTCTCTCTCACGCGCTGGAAGGAGGGGATGTCTCTGGCTCTATCTCGCGCAGAAGAAGAAGATAGACGGGCAAGACGGACAGGGTTTGTGAAGAAGTCACATGAGAAAACCTCGTTTCGCTCGATTTTGACTATGTTGACAAAGAGACCTTTTACGGTGGCCTAATTTGATGGCTCACTCGAAACCACAGATACCGATGATTTCATTCTCATTTGTAAGTTTGGATAAAAGATTTTCCCATGAGAAGATCTGTGAGATTTCCCTTCAAGCCATTGATGGGGTTGAGGATGAAAAAAACGTGCAATTAGCTGCGAGAAAATGAAACAGTGGAGAGAGAGAGCTGCGAAAGAGTCATAAGCTTGTAGGCTATGTAGGGGTTGGACTTCGAAATTTCTTTATTTGATTTCTGACTTGATTAGAGGTCATAATTTAAATCTCAGAAGGTTCTATTTTGTTTTTATTTTAAAGAAAAACATTTTCTAGAGTGTTGATGCTTATTATGTACAGATAAACACATGTTTTGTTATACACACATTTGCTACTGTCAGATTTACTTGGGTAGTCTTCATGATATTTATAAGCTATTGAATCATCAAATTACGGGCTTGTTTGATAGTTTTACAATATGCTTATATCATTTCGGTAAATTATATAATATCTAGTCAAAATTCCCGTGGTGAAGCCATGTTCTATGAAGGCAATTCAAGCATGCTATAGATTCTCGGAGAAGACACCGACTCGGATGATGTGTGACATGTGATTCTCGGAGCCCTGATTTTTTGTTTTCAGGCTGAGCCTGATTTTGCTGCATGATGGGAGCATCCAATTACTCTTATGCTTTTTCTCCCTCTATGAATACATGTATTTTTGTATCTTTTTTGCTCTTGCATCTGCATGTGAAGCGAAACTCTACAAATTGGGAGGATTTTTTTGCTTTCAGTTGTATTAGGGTTGTTTTCATTAACACCTTATCAATGAAACACGGAAGACCTTTACTGAGTCCACTGTTTACTCTAAAAAGAAAAATTGCATGCTATAGATTGACTGTAATACATGTGTTGTAAGCTAGATATATTATTTATAACATTAAACAAACTATAAGTAACAAATTAGAAACTAAGTTGAAGATACCCGAGTCTGAAAAATCAGATGGGCATTTCAGAGGGTTAAAACCCGCCTATTGAGTTCCGGACCGGCATTTTTGACCGGTTTTGTTTTAACGTTGGGTGGATAAATTCATCTTTTAAAAGAAAAAAGTTTATATGTTTGTTCAGAATTTGATGATAATAAAAAGGTATGCAAAGTTACATTAATTCCAAAAAACAACAATGAGGCGTTATCACCGATTAATCATGTAAAATTAACTTAAATATACCTTAATATTAAGTTTTATTATTACTTGAAACATAATAAAGCCACGAGAAATGAGAATGTATGTTTAGATAACTTCATAATATCAAGTGTCAACATAATAAGATTACTAATCACTAAATATCTATATTTATGAAGGGTTTCCAGAGGATTAGGATGCTGTTGCGAGTTTGAAGGGGTTCTGATCAGGCTAGTTTTGGGAAAAAAATTAAAACGAACCTACAACATGAAGTGTTGTGTTGTTTTGTTTTTATTTTTATTTTTTTTTCGCTGGTTAAACACTGCTCTATAAGAGCCAAAACTAAATCTAATTTTATGTCTGCAGACTGCATCGAGCCTATCTGGGATCAAAATATTTTTGTTACATTTATTTTTCAAGAGAGAACCTTCGACTCCGTGCAGATTTCAAACGTAAAGTGTCTTCATAATAAGCAGTCTCACAACAGTACAGTACAGATACTTGGAAAGCAGACAGCAATAACTACATCTTTCTATTTCACTCATGCTTGTCAAAAGAATGTGTTACACTGTTACAACAAAGTACAAGCACCACCACCACCACCACCACGACGAAACTAAATACATAGTAAAACAAATAAAATGAATCAATAAAGAGAGAACATCACAAACAAACCAAACAGACGCAAACAATATTAAGCACACTTTCTTTCAGCGGATCCGTGAATTACACACTGCATACGGCGCCCCCAGCTACCTGGTTATGTTGCTTGTGAATAATGTGAAACTTCTACTGAAACCCTCACCAAACTAACTTCTAAACAAGCAATTTCAGATTTAGCTGGTTTACGCAGCAACTGCTGAATCCTGGAGTAAACAGAGAATAGAAGAAAATGTTAACCACAGCAGAGAGGATTAAGATTATAATGATTTTATGAATAGACCTGTAAATTAGCGACAGAAAGGATTAAAACGATAGTTGTTTATTGATGACCATATTTCTGAGTAAAATTAAATTTCTTTTGATGGAAGCACGGGTTCACTCCCCTAATCTGTGCGTAATCAGAGATGTGCACATGACCATGACTACTTGCTAATTGTTCTCTTTGCCGCATGTGACACATGGATGTGCATATATGCATGGCTCTACAAGTGTCTCTATATAAGAATGTCAGCATTATTATATGTTTATGGACTCATCTGAGGTTCACGTTCTATAAGTGGTTGACTTTAAGAAATAAAAGCTTGATCTTTGGTATTACATGACTGGCACTAATGCAGGAAATGCCAAGCTAACTTTTCTAGCAAAATATATAATCAAACTGAAAGTGAAATGTGTACCCAAAAGGAACAGACATTTTGTACAAAGTAAAATATCATCTCACTTGCACGTGCCAATAATGGACATGATAGGTAGCTCTATTATGTCCTTAAAATAACTGTCATCTACTCATTCCCTTTAGCCCGAGACAACAGAAATTGGCAAAGTTTCTCTGATCAAGCTTTGGCTTCAAGCTGGAGCTTGGCCTTGCTTTGTTTTCAGATTTACTGGACAAGTGCACGATACCTATCTAATCGGTTACCAAGTCAAGCTCGCACATGTCTTATCAAGCTCAACTTAAACTCAACTCAATCCCAAGATATAATTCAACCATGCAAGCTAGAACAGGGCTCAAACTTGTTCCCCAAAAGCCCAAACTACCTACCACTTTCATCTGTTCTAAATTGCTTACCCTCTTTAAAAAGGAAACTGCCCTGCTGTTTGAAATTATGAAATCAAATCAAGTCTTGAAAAGTGTCCAGCAAGTGGTTCATATTCCATGGGATTTAATATAAGATGTTTGAAATGTGAATAAAGTATGATGCGTGAGAAGATAAGTTGATGGGCATAGGTCTTACCTTCGCTGTCAAGTTTGACACTGCTAATTGGAATTTCTCTTTTGTTTTTGCACCAGCCACATGACCAACCTTTGCTACCTTGCCAAATGCACCATTCAACCAAGCTGTACCAGCAGTTACATACCTGCCCATCGACATGAACCAAAAGTAGCAATTGATTGCACACCTTACAGTCCAGAGTTAGTTATATGCTGTAATTTGACACATAAGGCAGTGAAATACTATGATATAAATTAACAAAATTATTATAGATGTACTGGTAAAATTGATCAACAAAAAAAAAAAAAAAATCAAATAGGTCAAATGATAAATGAATGCATAGATATTTAGGAAAAAAAATCATAGGTGAACAAAAAATCAAAATAGATCATGCCATAATATTAACAAAATTTACTCCACCCAACAATGGGGTATCAAGCAAATAAATTTTGAAAATTAACAAATAAAAGGATGGAAAAGAGAATCCCTAAACCAACAAAAGGTTCCTGAAAATAAAACATGGTAGCATGGTAACAAATATCGGCCGATTACGATCTATATCAAGAATATTGTATCAGGTTTTCTAGGTACCCAATGCAATATTAACCCTATGATGTCGGGCCAATAGCATGCCCGATACTACCAATTCTGTGCTATTGATGATATATACTAAAAGTCATTGGCTGATTTTATATCAATGCTGAGATTTAAACCATGCACGGTAATAAACCAAAATTGTTCAAAGAACACAAATGCATATGCCAATAGAAATTAAACAAAACATTTCAATTCTTACAAATAACGTACATAATGATTCAAACATTTGCAACTATCATATAAAATTAGTCTCATCTAAATATCTCAGATAGTCAAGTAAATTTAAAAAGAATAAAAAGGGAGAATTCATTATATGAATGACAGGGCCCCCATTAAATTCCAACACAAACATTAATGAGTGTTTGGGTAATCAATTAGCGATATAGTAGAGTATGGCTAGTGTCAAGGTTATGATTAACTCAGGATGATATTTCTAGGTCAAAATAGTGTGTGGTAGAAATAAAAAGAGAGAAGTAATATGAGAAATAAGAGAAGGAATGGAATGAAAAGGCAGAGAAGAAGCAGATGGCAATGACCAGATTCTTAGATCTTGGGAGGCAACAGAACATGAGACTGGTGGGCGAGCGCATTAAACGATTTGGCTGTGATGAGGTCCCTAAGCAAATACTATGTCCTAGGCAAGGATGTAGGAGAGGAGGTTGTTGCAATGTCCATTAGCGCACCTACACTTAATTGGGTCTGTTGCGGGATGGTTATCAAATGTTGATGCAGTGAAGTTTCCGAGAAGAGAATGGACTGATGCATTAGCCAAAAAACAGCTCAACCACAATATTGAAACTCTAGTAATCGTTTTCAAGGCATGTCTTAATTGGTAAAATGATTATTATAAAATAGCATCTTTTTATGAGCGTTCGAGGAATAAAAGCACAAGATATTGGAATACGATAAATGCCAATATTGAAGCAAACCATGGACAGATGTTTTTTTAAAGAACCACCTGCACCAAGAAAACATGAGGACTTCAAATCGGGTCCCTTATCTGTGTCCAAAATGCGTCAGACACTAACATTACACGACACTTGACCAATACATGTTGGACACATGGAGCTATATTGGATTTAGAAAAGCAAAATCATTGTCTCAGAGCATATTAGCTTTTGGAAAAAAGAACCTAAAGGCTGTGTGTCAGACACCTTAAATGCTTAAATATGCATGATGGAACTATAAGATAAGTGGATAGTATTTAGCAAAATCTAAATACCGTACAAACATGTAAGGGGTATCATAAGCATGTATAGATATGACTTGGACTTTAGATTTCTTTGTTTGAATTCTGTTGTGATTTCGAAATTATGGATTTAAATCATAAAGGTCCAATTTTGTTGTTCTTTATACTTTTAATAAAAGAAGTACTAAGATTTTGATGTTTAATACATAAATATGCACATATCTCATCAAGTCGTCATACCACCATATTCTACTTTTTAAAGATTTTTTGTGTTCCCATGTCCGTGTTATCTATTGTTTGTCATGATCTTGTGTCCCATGACCATGTCTCTTGCTTCCTAGAGTAGCACTTTGCATAAGAGTTATCTTACACATTTTATGCCAGAAGCAACGATATTGCAATGGCATGGTTCTAAAGCATACATTCATAATGTACTAAATTTCAGTCTTCCAAGAGCTACATATATATACTTTAGAAAAGTAAAAAAGTGAGCTGATTGTGTTGCGAACACTAGTAACTATAAGGAAAAAAAGATGTCCCGCATCTTGCCAAGGGGGATGTGCATCTAGTAACGTATGAGAAAGTGCAAGAGCATGGAGACCTTCAGTTAGGGAAAAAGGAGGGGGGGGGGGGGGGGGGGGGGGGGGATCTAGACACTTCTCACTCATTTGCAAAAAAGCTGAACTTTAAAAGTGTCCCCATCACAAACTCGCCAACGCTCCATCATTTTATTTTCCCGTTTACTTTGCATAAGACTTTTGTGAAGAAAATACACATATTTAACTGCTCGTTTTGACAGTTGTACCGGTATCAATAACTTCCGCTCCGTACAGTTAAGGCAGCCATTGTTTTATCAGAAACTTGCAGTCTTTGGTCAACAGATCTGACTTTTCATTGACAACTGAGATTCAAACAGTTATCTTCTCTGAAAGGCCCACACGCCTATCAAAGGAAATGGCCTTAGCAGATGCACTAGCAGTCAGGCGATGCTTATCATCAAATGCTTGGCTTTGCTCATAGCATCTTGTCTGATTGCTGAACCCCGTGCCAGCATTACCAGTCATAACTTTGTGCTTTACTAACATATATCTGTCCACTGCCACGACTGCTTCTATCCTGAAGATAGACCACAACACATTTTGTCAGCATGAGAAAGAATTGCCTTCCTCGAAACAAGACTGCAGGAAGGGAGGGGGGGAAAAATAAACAGGTTATAGGCACTCAACAGTAGGTCCACTGTCTCCAGAAGGAGTTACACTGTCATTTGCTCTGTTCTAGCTGCTGTAGGATCACAATAAGAAGAAAGGAATATATAATTTAGAACAACTAAAGCAAGCCCCCTGAACTTTACTATATGATGTTTTGAAATAATATATAATACCTCCTCGACTATGTGAACATAATTTTCTGCTGGAATTATGCTCACTATCTGATCTACTATTGTAGCTCCCTGCACAAGTTACAATAAAAACTAGTTAATAGTCAGTACTAAATAGCTCAAGGAATAGAATGAGGGTTATTATATTTGCAGTTTCAAGACAAATCAGTAGAATTACATAGCATGAAAATGCACACAATGTAAGAAATTATCTTATTAATACAACAGATAAATTTAAAGACATTTTGATGGATAATTAAAATTCATTCATGTATGAAGAAAATTGTGGTTACTAAGCTGCATTTAACTATCCATTTCTTCTCAAAACCATTATAAATTTCATGCTCAAGCTGAGTGATCTTTGCTTGTGATAAGCATTATCCATATGACCTCTTCAAGTGCAGATAC